>LDEE01000002.1:2647319-2726903 GCA_001021365.1 Stachybotrys chartarum | reverse complement strand
CCGAGTCCGAGGAGGAGTCCGAGGAGGAGGAGGAGGCGGTTTGGCTGGATGTAGAGGTGGTGGCGACGTTGCTGGAGGCGGCGGGCGGTGCTTGGGGTGTCTGGTCCGAGTGGGTAGTGAAGCGGACGCGTTTGGCCGCCTTGGATGAGTCGCCTTTGCTGGTGTCGGTGGCCTCGTCGTCGGCCTCGGTTTCTACGTTGTCCTCGGTGGCTGCATCATCCTCGACGCCTAGGTCATGGTCGTCATCTGCTGTGTCTGCAGCGTCCGTGAAGCTGGCAGCGCCTTTGGACGAAGCAGAGCCGGCCCCGTGCTTCTTGCAGACGACATGACCGCTGGCCGGCTGGTCATTCCTCTTGCACTTGACGAGCTTGAGGCACTTCTCCTTGCCGTGGCGCTGACCGTTGGCCCTGGCGCGGTGGTGTTTGTCGCCGCGGAGCGAGAGCTTGAGGCACGGCTGGCTGCTTTCCTCCCCGCTGGTGCTAGATGCCGCCATGGCAGGCACAGGGGCGACTGCGGGCTCAGGGTTTGGTTCTGGTAGAGTCGAGGGCTCAGCTGGCTTCTCCTTGATCGGCGACTTTCGGGCAACGACAGGGCTGGCCCCTAGAACCAGGCTTGTGAGGGACAGGCGGGCGTCGTCGGACGAGGGCGTCGCTTGGGTCAGTGCAGGGTTCTGATCGCGGCGCGGCGCCATGGAGGCCGCGGCGGCCTCGTCCTCGTAGCTTTGATAATATCCAAGCAGTGGAGGGTGCGGCCTCGGGAGTGTGTGCAGCGGGCGGCGGTGTCGAACCGTCAAGGGCCTGTATGGAACTGGCTGTCCTGGTGAGTTGGCAGTACTGTTTTGGGCGAGTATTTCCTTGCAAAAAGACAGTGTGTGCTTGCGAAGGAAAGGTGGTTATGAAGAAAAAAACAACTCCTGCGAGGGCCGACGTGGTGAATGAGAATAGGGCACTCCTTGTTTTCGTACGGCAGAAGCAGACCGCCTACGAAGAGCCCTCAAAACGAGAGAATCACCTGGCTGGCTTGCGTGAGCGGAGGTCACATCCAGAGTGCAAAATACATTCCCAAGAATAGTTCACGAGGAAGACGAAGTTGGTGTGAAGTTGCCAATCTCTGAGAGGTAGGGGATCAACAGTTTATGTAGGCGCCGTCAGACTCAACCAACTCGTATGAATCACGAGAGTGTGAAAGTGCCCCATCGACACGATGAGAAGCGTTCGAGGTAGTCAAAGCCGTGCAATTGGCCAACAGCTGGCCGTGCCCTTGCCTACAATAAGATGGCAAGGAGGCTGCCGAGGCAGCGGCCTGTTGGGAAAGCCCCATTGCTGGGGGATGCTTGAGAAGGGAAGGGCTCTGTGAATCACGGCTGGGGGCAGTGACGAGGGGTTTCAAGAGTGCCTAGACAGCGGGCAAAGCAAGCACCTCTTCTGTATGGCCTGATTACAATGTGTACCTGCCTGTGCTTGAGGGAATACGCGGCACTGAAGCCTTGGATGAAGCATGGCGGAGCATCGTCGACGCTGCAGCTTCCTCCATGGACGGCGGCTGTTCTTCGCCTGACCCCTGAGCTGAGGTGACGATGCATACGTGCAAGCACCCCCACGCCGCGCTGTAGCTTGCCAGTTCAGCCCCAGGTCCAAGATGCAAGATGCAAGATGCAAGATCAGATATCCAATAAACCCTCACCCAATCCTGCTGACTCATCCCCACCCAGTCCAACGACATGCCGCCTCTCAACCAGAAACCATGTGGCGATGAGAGCACCTCGCACACCCAACTCACTCACTCCTCATCACTTCTCATCCCTCTCCCGTCAAGCCCACACGGCGAAAAAAAAACATATAAATAAAAAAAGGTACCATGGCGCAGAGCCTTCCCCCCCTTGAGCCGGCCTACGCCCACGCCATCCAGCTCATCGACGAGGCCCACGCCCAGGACCCAAACAAGATTGACGGCCCCGATGGCCCAGCGACGCTGCCGTACGAGGTCCATTATGCGCGCAGCATGACAAAGTGGCTGCAGGTGCGGTGCCCGTCGGCCTCGCCAGAGCTGCAGCTGGCCTGTCGCGCCCAGCACTTTAGGAGGTATGAGTCCTCCCCCCTTTCCCCTGACCTCGCTTGATCCTACCACCTTGGTCCCCCCCTTATACACCAAACCATGGCCTTACATCACGCCATTACGCACCATAAGCTGGCCGCCGCACCAAGACCGTCACCCCCCCCCNCCCCCCCCCCCCCAGACCAATCCGTTCCACTGCTGACGCCCCGACCCAGGTGGGAGATCCCCCGGAGCAGCTTCCCCATGACCCGGGCGGGCTACCTCACGTGGCGGGCCAAGCAGAAGTCCCAGGCGGCGCAGCGCGTGTCCGCCCTCCTCGAGACGACGCAGCCGTCGCCCATCCCCGCGCCGTCGCGCGACCGCGTCGCGGCCCTCATCCGCAAGGAGGACCTGGCCGCCGACCCGGAGACGCAGGCCCTCGAGGACGTCGCCTGCCTCGTCTTCCTCGACGACCAGTTCGACGCCTTTGAGCAGAAGGAGGAGATCGACGAGGACAAGGTGGTCAACATCCTGCGCAAGACGTGGGCCAAGATGGCGCAGCCCGGGAGGGACATTGCGCTGGGGATGGAGCTGGGGGACAGGGCCAAGGTGTTGATTGGCAAAGCGTTGCAGCCGCCCGAGGGCAGTGGTTAGCTAGCACTCATCTCGCACACACTCTCACCCATTTCTATTGATTTTGGGCCCAAAGGGCTTCTTTGGCAGCATGGCCGAACTGCCCCTTGACCAGATAATACTGCTGGGATGCCGAGTATCCGTGACCTCAGCTATCAAGTCCACCATCCTAGGACGTGTATACAAAGCTTGCGTGACGACGACACCCGCCTCCTTGCCGCGAGGCACACCCATGCGGCTCAGTTCGGCGGCAAATCCTTCGAAATACAAGAACGACCCGCTAGTAACCCCGAGAAATCTCATTCCCCGGATATCGGATTCCTTCCCCGCATCGCCCTTTCGGTGCGTCGTTGAACCGAGGCGATGCAATATAAAACAGCCTCCCACTCCCTACCTCCTCGACCCCAGACACGGTTGTCGTCAACACCCGCCACTTCCCGCACATCATCACACCACAACACTATCGGCACGCGTGACGCACCTTGGCCTAGACAGCAATGCCATCCTCCCTGCTGGCCCCCGCGGCCCCCAAGGAGCGATCCACGGTCCCCCTCCCTCCCCAGGGCGGCAAGCCCCCCCTCGCCTCGCTCCACTCCACGCACGACTTCCAGCTCGTCGCCTCCCGGACCTTCGCCCCCAAGACCTGGGCCTTCGTCTCCTCCGCCGCCACCGACCTGCTCACCAAGTCCCGCAACGCCGCCGCCTACGCCGCCATCTCCCTGCGGCCCCGCGTCCTCCGCGACGTCGCCCGCGTCGACACCGCCGCCGTCCTGCTGGGCCGCCACGCCCTGCGCGCCCCCATCTTCTGCAGCCCGACCGCCATGGCCGGGCTCGTCCACCCGCAGGCCGAGAAGGACGTCGGCCGCGCGTGCAAGGCGGCGGGCATCGCCCAGTGCGTGTCCACCAGTGCGTATGTGCCGCTGCCGGACATCATCGCCGCCGTGCAGGACCACCCCGTCTCCACCCCCCACGATGTCCCCTTTTTCCAGCAGCTCTACGTCAACAAGGACCGGGACAAATCCCGCACTCTCCTGCAAAACGCCCACCGCGCCGGGATCAAGGGCGTCTTCCTGACTGTCGACGCTCCCATCCCCGGCAAGCGTGAGGCCGACGAAAGGATCGCCAGCGACGACTCTCTCGGCTCCCCCATTTCCGGCGCAAAGGCCGCCAACGACTCCAAGGGCGGTGCCATCGGCCGCACCATGGGCAGCTACATCGACGCCTCCGTCTCCTGGACCGACATTCTCTGGCTGCGAAGCTGCGTCCCCGGCCTGCCGATTGTGCTCAAGGGGATCCAAACGAGCGAGGATGCTCTGCTGGCTCTCGACGCTGGCGTAGACGCTATTTTCATATCGAACCACGGCGGGCGCAGCCTGGACACTTCACCGGCCACGATCCTCGTCCTCCTCGAGATCCGCCGCAACTGCCCACAGGTATTTCAGCGCATGGACGTCTATGTCGACGGTGGCATCACGCGCGGCACAGACATCTTCAAGGCACTTTGCCTGGGGGCCAAGGCTGTTGGGATCGGCCGGGGGGTCCTCTACGCCCTCAATTACGGCCATGAGGGCGTGGCAAAGTATATAGAGAGTATGTTCCATCCATCCTTGTGCTGCATACTATTCCAGACTCAGAATCGAGCATGTGCTGACGACGAACAAAGTCCTGCGGGATGAGCTGGAGACCACCATGAAAATGTGCGGCGTCACCAGTCTGGACCAGCTGCACCCGGGCTACCTGAACACGCTTGCTGTTGACCATTTGATCCCGCAGCTACCACCTTCCCAAGGCGATTCACCGAAGAGCCGTCTTTAGCAATATCGAATCGATAGGCATCATAAACAGTGGGCGCACCAGGGCAGTCTCACATTCGCCGGGCTCGAGCGGGACCATGCCACGCTCCCCTCGTGATCCCATCGCATTCTGGCACATGGTCCTCGTCGTGAGTCGAAGTGCGGCTGGTAGAACAGTGCGCAGAGTAGAGCGCAGGAATTGCAAGACTGTACGCCAGCCCACCCTGCGTGTCAGCACCATGCATAATCATACGCCTCGTGTTAGTCCGAGCCCGCAGATCGCGTGCCGGCGGCTGGATGTAGACGGGGGGCTCAATCTGGCCCTAATGCGCCCCGGGCCTGTCGCCGGGATAGCTGCGGACATCAATTGCACCTAGCTTGGCGATTGAAGACTTGGAAGCTGGAAGAAGCTCCCATTTGTGCCTGTTTACAAGACGGACCCAGTCACGCACAATACCGAAACCCCGACATATTGAACATACCTTGCTGAGTTGGACATCAGACGTCAGGACTAGCGCGGCATCATCGTGGCCTTTAGACATCTGGATTAGCGTGTGGCTTTCTCTACCTGGTGCCGATCAGATCTAGGAATTTCTTGGCGGAAATCCCGGTCGCGCCAGCCTCTTGTCTTTCAGGTCAGCTCCGGATTTGGAAGAAACAGCGAGAGGACCACCGGGCGACCACATTGATTCAGGTAAGTCAGGGTATGGTCCAATCCCATGCGAGTTGACCCCCCGGCCTCGGCCCCGGCCCCGGCCCCTGGGCATCTGGATCTTCGTGAGCCGAGAATCCTTGAGTAGCTGAGAGTAGTGTATTATTAGTGGCACGCACAAGTCAGCGCACCGCTACGTGATCTTCCAGAAGACGACCAGTGATTCCTCAAGACACACGCATAAATGGATATCGAGCAGAAGCAAAAGCTGCTATCAGTAAATTGCGGCTCGACTCATAGCGTCAATGCCGCTAACCATCATCTTCGGGCACGTAGGTTCGACCATGTGGTACAGGCGTCCAACCAGCAGAGACGAAAATGAAGCGCAGACGCGGTTTGGCGAGCTTGGAAATAGCGTCAGCGCGGAGAATCCACATCGGGCCGAAATTCGCAATCTCTGGCTTGTGATGGGAATGCCAGCCAACGGTAGTCTCCAGCTCATGTACCGATATGATGAGTGTGGGGGGCCATGTGGCCCTAGACGCTCTGCTCAGACAACGAGGACCCTGACTCTGTCAAGCATCGGCCTATGATATTTGTCATGTTCCCTTCGCACGTAGCAACCATCAGAATAGCTAGTCGAGTCGCGGGTAACGTATGGTCAAGCTCTCAGACATTGTTGGTCAAGAATGAAGACAGTACAGTGCATGATGATGCTGCCTGCGTGTTGTCTGGCGTCGATGTCGATCAGCGCGTACCAAACCAATACGAGCCACGGCGGCTTGCACTCAAAGCTGTATCTCGCCGACCTTGTCCGAGGAGGTCACGCATCGGATGCCAAATCAGGTGATACCAGTCGCTCGGGTCGGTGATACGCCAAGTGATTAGGGAGCAAGGCACATCCACATGAGAACATGTGCGCGATTGGCCCAGTGTCGCTGCAATCGCCACCAAACAGCTGAATGGGACTACGCAGCAACAGCAACCAATAAAGATGGTGGGCCCAGCGCGTTCGAAGGATGCTTGCTCAGCTGAACCAACTGGGGGAGCCACGGGCAGGGGAAGATCATCTCCTCTTGAGAAAACTATCGAGCCTCGACGGCTTGGCTTCGCCGAATCACCGCCTCAAACCTCATGGGCAGAGTGCAAAGCGCCCATGTACGCCATTTCATGGGGAAGGTAACCCACGTGGGCGGGCCTGCTGCACCACGTACCAAGAAATCGGAGCCCGGATACCCACAATCGCTTGGAGCCTCTACCGCCCGGACGGGTATCCAGGGGACAGGGAATTCGCACCCAACCCAATCTTGCTAGAAAGAGGCGCCTTGCATCATCCGCGGAGAAGCTCCTAAAGGTCCCTGGGCTGAGTACCACCCCGATGCATCATGTTGTAAGGAGTACTCCGTAGTGATGGCACTCATCAGATGCAAGATCATGACGTGGTTGCAGGCTGACCATAAGAGAGCTGGTGCGAGCGGCCGAAAAGCAACAACCTCCAGGTACAGATGGATGGGTTCACTGGGCCAGTGTCCAGGTGAGATCCTTTGGATCCAGCACATGATCCATGCCTGCGGACTAGCGATCAGGACATGGTGTGGTCCGTTTCCTGCGGAAAAGGCTTCTCCAAGCCCTCCTTCATCTCCATCTGGCGAGACCGGCATGAGCAGCTCTCACCCTGGCGCCCACGCACTGTAACCTTGAAGCTGGCGGCGTTTTGACGAACTGGCTAAACTGGGTGCTTTTGATTTGGAGACGCCTCCATGTCCTAGGAAATTGGTTAGCGAGCCAATAGTCTTGTCACAGCAGGCAGGTTCGTAAGAAAAGCAACGGTCAAACAAGTGGATAGCGTCAACTCGAGCCGCAGACAAGTGACAGCCGGGATGCCCGCAGGTGTGTGTGCGACTTGTTCTTGGCCGCCCCGCTGCTTCCAATGACCCGTTCCGCGGCTGGTGTCCTGGCCAAGCCGGACCCAACAGCTCCCTTGCAGATCGACGAGTCTGTGGTCATGCACGAAAGAACTTTGGCTCCACACCAGAGAGCGATGACTGCGCCACAAGCGAATCGAGGCCTTGCGTCCAGGCCACTCCAGGCCTCTCCAGGCCTCGACGGAATGCGAACCAATGGCTGGGCGCATTGGTTCTGTCGTTCAAACACACGTCTACATGGTTCATGGACCACGATAGGACCAACAGACAAGGATGGTCTGCAAGGCAGAACCCCGGAACACGGAATGGGGTTTCTTGGAGCGGGGAAAACGAAGCACAGGGCGGTGGAAGAGCACAGAAACACAGGGTCGCCTGACAAGTTTTGAAGGGTTGAATGACTGATCAACAACCGACTTAAAGACGTGTAAGCGATTTCAGGTGCGCAACGGCGGTCCTAGTTTTTGGGACTGATCCTGACCACCGCAATGGCAGTCGGGCTAGTTTGGGTGACAACGGACAGGCAACGAAAGACGGCAGTCCCCGAGAAGTAGGAAAAGGCTCAAATCGGGAAAAAGGCCCGGGAGTCCAAGGTACAGCGGCGACGGGACCGAAGGTTCAATGACGGCAGTGAAGTCAAGCAGCTTTCGGAGCACCCGCTGCCGCCGGGGCTCCGTGGCCGAGGCCCTAGGCTGACAGGCATAGGCCGATTGGACGGCGGCGCTTGCTCTTCCAGAAATGTTGGACTACGACCCGGCGCCTGCGTTGCGCTTCCGAGACAGCTCGTTCTAACTGGTAAGTTTTGCTCGTGAACAGGGGCCAAGTACCCGAAGCATGAGTATCGGAAGTCGGCTCGCTTAACAAGAATTAAGGTGCCGATCGTAGAGGCAGTTTTCTCTATAGTGAGCGGCACAGGAGCCAAACAGGCACAAAGAGGCCCAAGTGACGCAGATGTAATGTTTTCGGAAAGTCGTCATCCAGGTAAGGTACCTAGGCAGATGCCCCAACACCTTTACCACAGGTACCGGTAGTAGTGTCTGGTTGTAAGCGTTGTTGTTGTTGTTGTTGTGGCTTGGGTTCATGTTGTCATGATAGATGAAGGATGCGAGGACGGAAAGTGCCTCAGAGCGAGTATTCGCACCTGGGCATGTGCAAAGTGGCCTGGGCAGGCTGCTGAGCGCCGTACCTGCTCGGCGGGACCACAGGACTTGGCGTTGGTTCATCCCTAATCGGCAGCGGCCGATAGGTCGGTCTCTCTTGCGCAGGAGCCGCTACCCACGCCCCGTGGACCGTTTACAGCCTCCCCAGACCATGATGTCCTATCGTGCCCGTACCCGTGCCCCGTTCACATTTTTCGACCATTGTAACACTAGGCCAATGCCTTTCTCGTTTTTCCTTTTTGACACTTGGAGCTAGAACTGACGGTCGGGACATTCCAGGCCGCGGGAAACACTTACCTTCTTGTGCCTACCTACCTACCTAGTGCCTTCCTTTTCCACTACGCCATTTGCCCGGGAGCTCTTGCCTGACTGCGCATTGTACCTACCTCAATTGCCTTCACTTTCCAAGCTTGTACTTGCCCTTCCCTGGCCGCCATACCCACGGCAAGTGGATACCGACTGCAAGGGAGGGGAAGGAAACATAAGCCAAAGACAATGGATGCGTTTCGACTGGCGCAGGAAGGGCCCAGGGGCCAAATCAGGCAATCCCACCTTCCCACTACCCAGGCACCCTGACGTGTGTCCAGCCACAACCCTCCCTGCCCATTCTGTGCTGTGAGGCAAGGTACTAGGTAAGGTGCCTTAGTTCGAGGAGTTTCCATTCTTCTTTCTCAGCCCGTATCTGGAGTGCCCACGATATTCGCCTTGCTGGCGTGACCCTCTCGATCGATCCTTGCATGCACAAGTATCCATCTCGGCTTGCCGCATCAGGCCATATCCCCCCCCCCTTCCTTACGACGGCCTCAAGCGAATCCTGGACCTACTTGGCCGATCATATCCACTTACACGTCCTCGCCCACCAAGTTCCTCACGTCTCCCTATGCTCGGCATTCTTCGTCTCCTTTACTACACACTGTACACTCGAGCTCTAAACCAAAAAAACACCGTGCTTCACTCTCATCATTCAATCCTTGCTTCTCTGGAATTTGCCTGGATTTCACCCATCTCTACGTACCAGTGCTTAGATTGCCCAGGCAAGGTAGGCAAGTAGGTATCTTTAGCTGCCACCTACAACTACTATATCCTCCTAACCCTGTTGATCCCGAGTATCACCTTGGGAATCTGCCTCCCATTCACATCGGCTTCCGAGACCCCTACTTGACCCTCCGAGTTGGCAGCCACCCCAAAACATCCTATTCGTGCTGTCTGTTGATCGTCGGTAATTAATTCAACCTTAACCTGTCCCTCTTGCTCCCGGGCAAACACTCCCTTCCGCCTCTTCGGGTGCTCGTCTTGGCGTGCTTGGGGTGGATGCGGACGGCGTCATAATCCACATCCTACTCTTCGCCCAATACGCTGACTCGTCCGCGTTGATTTGAGCAAGGCAACGAACGAATCGGCTACTTGACCAATACCAAGCCTGCACGCGTACGCTCTTGTCTCCCTTCACCCGGCTCTTGCCTGAGAGACCTCGAGGTGGGTGCCCGTCTCCTTTGCCCACATCCGTCTTGTCTCCCCTTGTGGTTGATCGTCTGTTTTATTACCCGTCAGGCCTTGACCAGTCGCAAACTACCGCCTTTTGCTCATTTTCAATGCTGCCTCCCAAGAGTCGTTAGGCTTTACTATCTTGGGACAATCTACCGACGTCTAGAGCTTGCTCCTGACTGACTCTTGTTAGTCTCTAGCCTCTCTTGTTCTTACCCACAGCTTCTTACCCACATCCTCTTACCGGATCCTTACTACCTTGCACTGCCCTACCGTACCTTGCCTTACAATCCTATCCTTAGCCACTCAGCGCTTTACCAGAGATCTTCCATTCTGCTTCCACTGTTGCCCCGGCCCTGCCTTTCTTAGCCACTGCCCCGAGCCCTACCCTCTTACAACCCGCTAGACCAGACACTGCCGATCCCCGAGTATTTGTCAACCCATCATTATCTCCGTTTCCAACCCTTCCCTTCAGCCTATTGAAGCTCACGTGCCCCTGCTTGATCCCGGCGTCGCCTATCTGTCTTCAGATCTGCCCCGGAGCCAGCTGCCCTCCCTCGTGTAGACGGCTACGTCCTTGCCACGAAAGGGGGCCATGGCCTCAGCTTCTCCTGCCCCATTATTGACTTTATTGACTCTCGTCCCCTTACCTCACACTCTTACCAGTGGCCCAAACTTACCAGTCTTCTTTAACCCCCATCATCGCCCCTGTCCTATTTCCTTCCTGTTCGGGGTTGCCGCCACGTGTAGGAGTGCTCTAAGGCAGCCAAGACTTATAACTCACACGGCACAGTGCATGGTCAAATACTCAACTGCAAGGGTCACCGCCAGCTCTCATATTCTTTATCCAGCTTTCTCGCAACAATCCTGCCCTCGCACATCGACTTCACAAGAAGCAATTGCAGAAGAGTGTAGAGCCATTACAAGAGCGGCATTCTTCTTGGCTTCCACAATACTACCGTTGCCCGATCTGACGTAGAGTTCCATAATCTGCTGCGGCAATCCGTCACTCTGCCTCACGTACTCGTTGTGAGCATGACACTCAACCGGGCTTGCCACGCCTAGCATAACACAAAAGCAAACTTATACTGTCCATCTTCATCACATCGCCGCAACAATGTCGATGCCCTTTCACCATGTACGTCTTTGCCGCGTTCCTCATGGACTATGATCTTATACGCTGGGAGCAGATTCCTTCCGTGGGATGGACTTTGAAACTGATCATCATACAGCCAATGCAAGAGTCTCAGTTCGACATATTTGACTGGTACCCCAAATTCCAGGCATGCTTGCAGCACTTCCTCGACCATGGACAACACAGCAAACCTGTCCAGGCAGTCGCTGCGTTTGTCAACATCCGACTACCCGCACAGAGGGGCTTGGCCATGGCTTCGGACGGTGCCGCAGCCTCCAATAGAAACTCCCTGTCTCTTCAACCTTCGGTAATTGTCGTGCCCTACATTCGCAGACTCGTCGCTACCGGATTCGATTCCCCCGCTGTCTTACATGGTTTCTTTGGAGACGAATGGCCCCAGGGCATCGGCGCCTTTCATGAAAGCGAAAGACGTAACTACCTCTTTGCTTCCAAGAGTGACAATTGGCTCAAGGTCAAGAATGCCTACGATATGGAAGACGGGCAAACAATACCATTTCTCCGCCCTCTCCAAAACGTCACGGAAAAGGAGATTGAGGCAGCAGAGACCTCGTGGAGCGAATGGCTGGCAGTGCAAGACTGGATGCTAGGTCCCAGGGCACCTGGTGCTGCGGGGAATGCTGATGGCGTCTAGACAAAGACATGTTCGGGATATTCAAATGGTTCACCAAGATTTTTGCCGTCGACTTGTTAATTGCAGCATTGGCTCGTTTAGATAGCACACGCGGAGTTGGAATACATAGAAACGACAGAAGACATCGAGTCCTTAAGCACATTGCAAGCATGCAGCTATAGTCCAGTCGTCCTCGGACCCAGCATATCGGTGGCTACAGTTGCAGTACAACGGCAAGCAGATGTCACTTGAACTAAATAGCGCATTGGGAAACTCCCTGAGCAACGTCAGGCTGCATAGTCCGTTGTGTCCAACTCCTCCTCCTGCCTCGTCGTTCCATGTGGAGATGAGAGCAGCCATAGCTATGTACATGATGATTATTGCGTTTTGCAGATGACGACAGAAGGAGTCCCATCAACGCCGAGTCAAGCGCCCGCCCCCCTCCACCAAACCCCCTCCAAGAAGCAAATCATCTGTGTGGAGGGAAGCAAAAAACCATGGGCCCCGCGCCGGGATGCTTTTTGTGTACCTATTTGTGGGCGAACGAGCTCCTTCGCCGAGGAGCGCAGCCCGCAACGCCCCCTCCCTGTTTGCCTGCCCAACGCCTGCAGAAAGATCAAAATCCAAAGCCGAACGCAGCCCCCCCCCGAAGTCTTGCGGCGAGATATTTTGTACGTTGCGTCTGGTGGGAGTTGGGAGACTGGGTGGGCGTGCGTGTTTTGTAGATGGGAGAACCCGAGAAGACGAATATAGTAGGAGGGTTGAAATCGAAAACCAAGAAAGTAGAAACAAAGGAGCCGCATCAACGAACCACCCTTTGCTAGTGACGAATCCTTCGCAGCATGATGAACGCTGTGCACATGGAGTATATGAACGAAGTGAAAAGCGCTTCAGTTGAGATAGCCTTTGCACTGCGGCGTGCCGCACAGACAGGGTATACGATCTAAGCTGCCAATTTCGCGCTCGAATTTGTAGTCGTACGTCAACTCCTCATCTGGTCCGGAGGTCAGCCATTGTCACTTTACAGGGGAAGGAAAGACGGCCGTGAAAGACTTACTCGTTGCGATAGGGCGTAGAGCGTAGATGACGATACGCTTACTGCCCTCGACCTTGATGATTTTGGCGGTACAGTTTGGCTGACAGCTGTGGTTGATGAAGCGGGCGATGCCTCCCTTCTTGGTCGCATCGACAACGGTGTTCTCGTCGATACGGAAGAGGTAGCTGCTACCAATGCCACTTTTGAGGTAGCGCTTCTCTCTGATCTCGGAAATTTGCTGGCGAACCTCCTCGCCGACATACTCGATAATCATGTCGTCCTTGGCGATGTTCTCCATCGCGTAGAGACCCCAGTTGTGGATGGCTGACCGGGCAAACTTGACAGGCTTCTTGCGCTTCTTGAGCTGGTTGAACTTCAGGACATCGGAGTCCTGACCCAGAGTCTTCTTCTGGAAGTTCAGATCGGCAACCCATTGACGGTTCGTGGCACGGTTGGCTCGGGATGTGTCCTTGGCCACGAGTTTCTCCGCAGCGAGCTTGGCTGCTTCGGAAGCCGTCGCAGCCGCATCCTTGCCGCTCTTCTTGGACTTGGCTTCCCGTTCCTCCCTAGCTTTCTGGACTTTGATGTGGTGCGGAAGATATTTGGACTTCTCCGAGTTGAGAATCTTCTTGACCCCTTCGGTTCGTGCACAGCCAGTAGGATTTGGTACATAGTACCCATCGATGGATATCGGACGGCCCGCAGACTTGTCGGAAGTGTTCAGCTCTCGCACGCGACTTCTTTTCCACAGCCAGTACTCGGGGTTGCCGATATCGCCCACGCTGAATTTTTTCTGGAGCCTGGCTACGTCAGGGATATCGTTGAGACCCAATGCCAGATTCCGCAGAGTTGAAATGTCAGGCTGGAATCCATCAGGCAGAACTAGAGTAGAGGTCATGGGCTCGGTAGCGAAGAACTGCTCATCATACTTCTCAGGAACCAGTTCGGGGGGTGCTGGTTCTTTGATGTCGGCCTGAGGAGTTTCCTCTTGCTCGTCTTCCTCGGCTCGCTGCGATTCGGTTTCCTCGTCCTGCTGCTGCTGCTTCAGGGCCTCGCGCTCCTCAAACAACTGCTTCTTGGTCTTCTTTTTAGATTTCAGGGCCTTCTTCCGCTGCACCTTTGTCGTTTCGGACATTGGGGTTTCTGCGCGCGATGGATTGCTTGTTTGATCCTCAAGAGTTGTTGCGTCAAGATAAGCGTCTTCGGAATCATCGGCGTTTTTGACATTAGCCTCAATATGGTCTATCTTGACACCAAACATGTCATTCTTAGACTTCTTCTGGCGTTTCAAAACAGAGTCGATGGAGGCCTCCAGTTTTCGCTTCCGAGACAGCAGGCGATCCGGGACGGCAAGGCTGCTTTCTGTCATAGAATCGTCCTCATTCCGTGGCCATTCAACATCGTCTTTCGAAGCCTCGTCGTCCGTACTCATGCGACTACGTGGCCGCGAGTCTGGCTCCTCGGTCTCCCTGGCCGCCAGTACTTGAGCATCGGTATCTTCGTCAGATTCCACGTCACTGTCTAGCTTCAGACGATGATGCAAGGAGCGGAACGGGGGTCGGGCCACCCCTGCCCGTCGTCGACCAAAGGAATCGACAAGTGCTTGGCGCTGTATTTGTCCTCTAATCTTGCTCTTCCGTATCTTCGGCAATGCCATGGGATCGAAGCGGTGGTTTCTTCGGTCAATAGGGTCGGCTCCCGAACTAGGCGTACCCAATTTGGAGCTTGTATTGTCATCGTCGAAGCCCAAGCCGTCGTCGACATCATCAGCATGGTCCAGGTTGAGCTTACGCCGCTTCGCGGCATGCTTCGCAGGATCAAGAAAATCAGCCAATGCTGGAGCCGCGACATGGGTACGAATGTGCCGGATGAGGTGCTCTGTCAACTCCCTTCGTACAACCATAACCGCTTCCAGCACAGGATCGAAATTCTTGGCTCGCTGCTTCTTCTCCTCCTCCAAGTCAGCCTCATCCTCTCGGCGGCGCTTCTCTTTCTCTGCATCACTCCATCGAAGGTTTGGTACTTGCGTCCTCTCGGGACTGGGGCTATGTCGCCGGACAGCCCTTGGGGTGTGAGAGGTTCGTGGCAAACACAACTGCATCTCCATATCATATGTGAAGAATTCTGTATGGTTGACAGCTCGGAAGCACCGCTCTGCTTCATTTTGTCCGCTCGAGGAGTTGCGGAATACGATGTAGTATCCTGTCTTATCAAGTCGTATATCCTCAAATCCGTAATTCTTAAGTCGTTTCTTCATGTGATTGATGATGCTTGTGAGGATAGGAACCTTGTCGCCAGACACGAATATGTAGGGGTCGTTGGTAAGCTGCGATGCAACATTCTGTGCCTCGATCGGTGCGTTCGAACGTGGAAAGGCTGGCGCGTTGACCGCCGGTACTGCGACCCCAGGAACCGTTCGCTGTGCGGCCGGGCCCTTGGGTGGCATAAAGGGCGCCCGCACATGACTAGGAGCAGCCGAGGACTTGGGGCCAATTGGTGGAGGCTTGGTAATGGGCGAAGCAGTAGCAGATGATGCAGCCTCAGCAGCGGCAGCCTTCTCCTTATTTTGCTTTTCCCTCTCCCGCTTAAGGTGATCTTCTAGCATTCTTTCACTCTTTCGACCCCCAGGGTCATACTCAACCCTGACCACATCCGCGTCCACCTTGAGGCCCCGCGTGCGAACCGCCCGGCGTGCTGCATCGATCGCAGAGACATGAGGACGACCTTGTCGGGTAGTGTTACAGTATCGAATGGTCGCAAAGCCGAGATAACTACCCGTGTCCGGATGCATTTTGTTGCTTGCCTCGGCAATTTCACCAAAACTCGCAAACAAGGCCGTTACTTTGCTGAATGGTACCAGAGGGTTGTATCTGGTTACGACGATCTGGGTTGGCGGCCCAGGGCCAACCGACGTCTTTGGGTCATAGGGATATGGTTTGATATTCTCGGGAGCGGTGCGCAAACGGGCTCTTGGGAGGTAGAAATCGGTATTGATGTAATTCAGCCGGCTACCCGCTTTCACTAAGCGAGGGTCCGCTGGGGGGGCGTCATCTTCCTGTCTGAGTATTAGCCAAAGTAATCAACCATAGATGACGNTCATTCGAGGACATAGTATAGATTATACGTACCAAGCCGAACTCCTTGTGAATTGGCTTCGCACTCTTGCTCACGCTCTTATTACGTGTTCGATCGAGGAGCGGGTCATATGTGCACTTGACGCCTTTGATCGAGGGCAGGGGGTCTCGAGCCGGGATACGCTCGACTGACGAGGCGGAGGGCGTTGCATGGCCATGAAAGCCGTTGCTTGTGTGATTTTGAGACGACGGTCTCGCGGCGATGTCGCTGGCCTGAGCCAGCGCCATATCTGGCTTCGCGCGTGCGGGAGTAGATGAGTGAGATGAGTGATCTTTGGAGGTGAGAGGCGTAACGGGAGCTTGTGAGGATGAGGAGTTTTGAGTAGGTAGTCGAGCGGAGCCACTGAAAATCGACGAGGCCGAGCTAACATGCGAGCTTGAGGAGTCCACTGTGCTTGGGATATCGCCCGTAAGAGAGTCGTGGTCATCGGCATGAATGTGAGTCGAGTCGACAAGTGCACCTCGAGATGAAGGGCGGCTAAGACCATTCGCACCAAGGTCGAACGTGGCAGTGCTTTCAAGCGACGAGTCAATGCCGTTTGATTCAAGGCGCGGCCGGTCTTTGTCGACCCGACCCAGGGCTTCAGCTCTGACCTTGGGGGCGTTGGGAAAGAACTGGGCGAAGCTCGGGCCGGGAGGCGGGCGAGTCATCGTGTCGACGTGCTCTTACTGTATGTTTTACCGCGCCGCGATCATCATAGTTCGCGTCGGGGTTCTGACGGCTGCACCATGTAGGAGTGTAGTCAGTTGTTCAGCACAGCAACGTGAGTGATGTGGCACGCGAAGTGTGCCGACTTCACGCGACCGAGCGGACTGGAAGATCCCCGGCCAAGTGAGCTTGGGCCTGTCTCATCCGGCGGCGACGCAAGCACGCGAGAGAGGGATATATTATAGCGGCCGCAAGAACACGTTGAGGCGACACTTTCGCAACACGCGGGAGGGGCTTCGACAGAGGGTTGCGCGACGATGCTGCGAGGCGATGGCAGGAGGTGAAGAGTGAGAAGTCCAAGGTTTGCGGACCCAGCGCTAGATTTCAGGGATAGCGAGGAAGGCAGGTCTAGCAAGTGGCTGGAGGGCTGTGGCTTGTGTCTCGGGTGAGGTCACTGACCACTGATTGCCTGTTACTCCAATCACTTCTAGCGCGGCTCAGGCGCAGCACTAGCTCCTGCGAGATGGAAGTACTTCAAGGTACTTGGTGCGTGCGACTCAGGGGCAGGAGCCATCCTCGGAATCGAGCAGAGAATTTACCCGGACCCAGCCTGAACCCAAATTCCATCTAATTCACCTCACAATCAACATCGTGACATGTGTCTATGCAAAAACAATAGGAGTTGAATAAGCATTCAATTCCGCATCGCACAATCCAGACCTTCTCTCCAATTCTTTATTTCCGTTCATGTGTACTAACCCTTGCGTGCGCTTTCAGATTTGTAGATATTCCATTGCAGCGACTCTGCGCGGCCCTCAAGAATAATAGTTCTCGTCTTTCTTTACAATTTGTGAATGAGGCCTTGGCCCTATTCGACAACGACAAACAAGCGCGTTCGACGGAGCAAGCTTTGTTCTCAGACGTCGACTGGGTTTCGTTTCTTTGGCTGATGTGACGGATTGCACAAAGCAAACAGCAACGCACGGCGAAGCTGGTCTCACATCCCTTGAAGATGTTCCTTACCGAAAAAGCGAGATCTTTGACAATCATACTCCCTCCAAGTGGCTTCATCTTCGCTGACCGAAACCATGACTCAAATCTTTGGCGAAGGAGAAGCAGCATAAGCAATCGGAAAGTGACTGTGAACCTACCCTCGAGACAGCTTGTCGTTTCTCTTGATCGACATGCTGAAGCTGGAGTAGCTTTTTGGCAACACCAAGCATGATCCACCATTCTTCATGTCAGTCCTTTTCAATGTAGGTTCTGGATACGAATGTTCTAATAAGGTTCACTTTTGATGATCCCACGCCGACAACAAAATCCGTAGAATGACTTCGAATGCACGTGATGGGCCATGTGAGACTAGCTTCATCTTCCTTCAGCAATCCTTGGTGCCAGTCAAGCGACCGCACTATGTCACCAATATATCGTGAACAAGCACCGTACTTCTGGTTCCCACGTCTCCCGCTTGACAATTCCCGGACAACATCGTGTTCCAGTAGAATGAAGGAACACTTAAGTTTTATGACGATTGGTCAAATACTGGCAAACATCGGAAATGCTTGCCTGCAACAGCACCTAGAATGAACTGACAGTCGGCTGACAATTACAAATACGACCTATCACGTCTCCGGAAGAGCATTGATGCAACAGAAACTCAATTGTGCTCATAGATATACAAAGTAGACACTCAACAGACATCCGGTGATCGCATCCCGAAACCAACCGGATACGCTTGGATTATTCAAAACCATAATCGTCATCACCGGAAGATATAACAAACTCAACTCGGCATCAGAATGATCCCAACCTAAACGCCATTCTCCTTTCCGACGCTACCTGCTCGTGAGACGATTTAAAGGTCCAGCTTCAGTTCGAATTCCTCATCTTCATCATCCAGAGACAACTGGGGTGGGCCTAACGGTAGTAGATCCTCGTCATCATCCTCAAGTTCGAACATGGAAGCGAACGCAGGTGCTGCCATGGGTGTCGGGTTATTTTCAGCAGCCGCTTGGTTTGCTCGTGCTTGCTGGACGCGAGCAGGCGTGACTGTTAGATCAGCTGCGCCATCAACAAAGGCCGACTGCTTCGGCCGCTGACGAGGCTGAACCGTCTTGAGACGAGCTTGCGGGTGTACCATCGAGGAAGCATGCTTGCCCTTATTATACCCTAGCGTTGTTCGGGAGACTACCTGGCCGGTAGTGTTGGTAGAAAGAGAAGCCTTAGGTTGCGAATTTTGAAGAGCTGACTTGGTGCTGCGCATGAAAGAAGTAAGCGGCTTTCGAGCTGGAGCAATGGCTGGCACGACGATGGCGTGTGCGCCATTTCCTGTGCCAGGTCGCAAAGCCAAGGCTGAAGCCGCTCTCCTCGACGCAATCGTAGGAGGGTTCCTCTCGCGGTTCTTCTTGATTGTTGTACTAGGGATCGCAGCAGGTTGCTTTGGAGCAAGCAGGGCCTTGCCGGGGGGTTCCGCAGTCTCTGTCAGGTCGAGAATGTTCCAATTCAAACCGGCCAGCTCTCGTTCATTGTGCTCCTCCGCCTTCTTCATGATGAGTTTCATCTCTTCGTCAAACTCTTTATCCCGCCGAGAAACGCCGTTTTCATCCACGGGGTTGCAGAAATGATGATAGTAGCCTTTGAATAGATTCTCCCGCTTCAAACCCCTGGTGGTGAGACCGCCCTCGGGTAAAACATCTGACTGGTAGGGCAATGGCTCGGGGTTTGGAGGTGCGTATTCGGGCTCATCGTCTTTACCAAAAGCTTCCTTGTCATCCGGCATGACGGCGAACTTGAGCGGTGCGATCTCAGGGCCCCTCTGCTTCGGCCTCTGCGCCGTCGTTGGCTTCTGTACTGTCTTCTCAAACTCATTGACAATGTCCTTCACCCCACTCTTCTGGACAGTCCTAGCTTTTGCATTTGTCGTTTTGTTTCCTAGAGGGGCACGAGACCGGTTGTCTGGTTCCAAGTTAGACGCATCAAATAACGGCATTCGCTTTTCAACATACCCAAAGGCGTTACCAAGCCCTGCTGAGCGCCTTTGCCCTTAGTTTGAAGCATATTATTCTCGTTGCGTAGGAGTTTCGAAGGGGTCTTGGGGTATCTGGCCCCTGGTGTCTTCGGCTGCTGTTTGGATTGGGCGTGGTGGCCATGCACCATATTCTCCTGGTCTCGATGTGCCGCGAGCATCTTGACGTAGACTTGCACAAAATGTGCCTTCTTCTGCTTGGAATAGGGTGTTGACGGTGAAATGTGTTGAGACCGTCATGTGCAAAACGTGAAGCATTGAAATGATGTTTGATGGGTTCGCTGTTGGCTAGGCAACCATGAGCCACACGCTCCATTTTTAGGGGATGCGGGACGCACCCGCCACAAGCCACATGAGCCGGTGAAGGGGTACGTACAGGGAGGCAGGTATCATGGAGGGGCACTTTACTTCTCCTGACCCTCCTCCCCTTTCTTGACCAACGAACGATCCCTATCCTTGCAGCTTCGTAACCTACAACACACCGCTTCCGCCTTCGAGCTTGAAACCTTTGAAGAACACAGTCAACACATCCTATCACGATGGATCGCATCAAGGAGGTTTGTTTCCAGCTACGGACATTCTTACCCCGCCATGCTGCCCAGAGGGGCTTACGCAACTGCCAAAATACGCGAGGCTGATGCATAGATTCACTAGAAAATGAACTCCCTCCGTCTGGAGGCCGACGAGGCTACGACGAAGGCAGAGGAGCTCAAGGGCAAGGTCAAGACGCTAGAGCAGGAGAATCTGGCCAAGGAGCAGGAAATCACCTCGTTGCAGCACAAGAATAACCTTCTTGAGGGCGAGGTTGAGAAGCTCGAGACCGCCATCAAAGACTTCAAGAAGGCAGCCGACGAGGGTCAGCAGCATGGCACCCAGAACGAGACTCTTCAACGAAGATTGCAGCTGCTGGAGGAGGAAGCCGAGACTGCTGATAAGACTCTCCGTGAAACAAACGAGAAGTATGTTTTGACAATCTCCGCCACCATTCTCCCTTGACAGCCCACGAAAACATCTACACCTGGCTACGCTACCAGCCCATCATTGATAACATTAAACTAATCATCATCGCACTTGCTCAGGCTCCGCCAAACCGACGTCAAGGCCGGTCACTTCGAGCGAAAGGTGCAGGCTCTCGAGCAGGAGCGCGACCAGTGGGAGCAGAAGTACGAGGAGATGGCCGCCAAATACACAACCCTGCAGAAGGAACTGGAGGAGCTCCAGGCTGAGATTGGCACTATCTGAACGGCAGCCTCTGCAATTATGACTAGGGCATGGCGTCCCAATATACCAACAGGGGCAGACTTCAGCGAGAGACCCCGATTTGTAGCAGCGATGTTGTGATGCAAGGAGTTAGAGTGTCGCTCAGGCAGTGAACAGTGTGAATCAGCATGAATACGTCTTGCTGACCCGTGGACGTCGGTAATCTTGTGTGGGAAGGGTATCTTGAGATTGAACACCGCCCGGAACCCCGTCATGTGCTTGGTTCCCTAATTCTCTTCTACAAAATATTCACGCCGGTCGCCGTGATTTGTTCTTTGCTTTCTGCCTCACGTTTGATATCTGCCGCTCTATCTTCGACTCGTAGCGGAATTTCTTCTTTTTCTTCTTTGGCCGGGACTGTTTCGTCTTTTCTTCGTTGTCCTCAGCCTTGTCCTCGACCTTTGTTGATTCTGCCACCTCTTCGAGAGTTTCCGGTCGATTGAGGCCGTCTCTCGTCACCGAAACCGATTCAACAGTGACTGTGGTGTATCGATCTTCGTCGATGTATTCTTCTTCGTGGTCAACTATCTCTAGGTTCGGTTGATCGGGGAAACCTTCCCAGTCCTCGGCAGATTCCTCCTCGGAGGGCTGATCCAGATCTGGTACAATGGCACCCGACTCCCGTAGCATTCTGTTGACGGTTTGGACATGCTCTTCGACTTCGCGTTTGCGTTCTTCGCGCACCTATTTCCTTCACCCATCAGCGATTGGGACACGATTATTTACTTGAATAGAGGAGATGCTGACCTGTTTGCGAGTCTCGAGCCTTTCCTCTCTAGCCTTCTTGGCTGCCTCCTCTTGGGCGTGCTTGATGCGCTGCTGCTTGCGCTTGTGGAAACCGGTCAGGTACTCTTGACGAGCATCGTTGTCGAAATTTATTTCTTCGATGTTGGAGGTAGTTTTGCGCTTCTTGTTCGGAGGAGGAAGAGTACTCTTCTTGGCTCTTGGCTTGGCGAACATGATCACACAGTTTGTGTCCTAAATTTCCATTGGCTTACAGAACGAGGATTCGAGCTACCTGGAAAGAAATAGTTTTGACATTTGGACATCACAG
Source organism: Stachybotrys chartarum (assembly GCA_001021365.1). NCBI lineage: Eukaryota > Fungi > Ascomycota > Sordariomycetes > Hypocreales > Stachybotryaceae > Stachybotrys > Stachybotrys chartarum. The sequence goes on along the minus strand of LDEE01000002.1, from coordinate 2,705,300 downwards.
GCTCCGCTGTCGGTGAAGGTTTCACCGAGGTGTGCAACTATCAAGCTTAGATGCCTACCGGGGCCAATTACATAATCGTGCTTGGTCTGCATCATCTCTGGAGCTACTACCGAGTTGTAGATGCCCCTACCAGGCTCCAGCTTTGTGTTGATTGTACAACAAACAGTCAAATCCTCATTTATTTCGCGAGCCATGCGTCTTCAAACACTCGTTGGCGCTCTTGCCTGCGCAGGGAGCTCTGCCGCTTTCTCCGACTCAACCCCATTCGCACTCTGGTCGACCTCTACGTAAGCACTCCGCGCGCTGCCATCCTGGGGGGACACTGGGAATTACTGAACGATTGAACGCAGCTTCGCCAACACCCCGAGTCAGAAGCAAATACAGACAAGCAGTGCGGTTTCGCAGTTTGTCAAGGACGTGCTAGCAGAATGCCCCACGGATCGATATCTACTCGTGGCTCAGCCAGGAGCCAACGCGGCCGACTTGCGTTCATCGAGTGGCTGCGCCCTGCCGAGTCTTTGCAAAGCCGCTCGCGATCCTCGACTAAAGGACCAGTACGTGGTCTCCGAAGTGATTGGCGAGGTGGAACGAGATGGGCTCGCGGCCTATATCGAGTCGGCTTGCTCGGAGAAACAGAAGCCTTTTACTGTTGATGAGGTCACCCTATCGCCCCTTGGGAATGGTGACAGAGCCAGCACTTTGACTGAGCATGGTACGCTGAACAATTGATCCCACTTTAGATACAACCTGCTGATTTTGTTAGATGCTATCTTGGCCGGAGGCCTCGAGAAGACAACGCTTGGCGACAGCTACACGATCCTCTACCTCTCCACACCTGGAGAAGGTACCACATACGAAGCCGAATTTGCTGAGCCTCTCCGGATGGAACTGAAGAGGAATGTGCAACAGTCATTTGCACGTCGGCAATCCAACGAGACCGACTGGAACAGACTTCCTCTATTCCAGAAGTACCAATTCTTCACACCTGGTATGTCGTATTCCTAGCCTTGTAGTGATAAACTCTGTAAACTAATGATTCGCAAGGTATTTTCATGGGGCTCGTCACCGCAATCGTGATCGTCTCGATCCTTTACGTTGGCCTCAGCGCTCTCGCGAGTCTAGAAGTCTCGTACGGTGCCTTTGAGAAGGACATGAGCCCCATGGCTCAGAAGAAGCAGTAGGGTTAGGTATGGCATGATGGAAGACGCGGCAGCAGCGTCCTGTATGATACAGCGTCACCATGGAGTTTCGGGTCGTCTTTGTAGTAGTATGCCTTGTGTGAGGATATAGATTTATATACGCTGTAAAAACATCGTGCCGACCACGTTTCTTGTCCCGCGACCTAAAACTGCGAAAGCCCCCAACGCCAGTACTCCATGCCATGTCCCCTTCATTCCTCTTGCCCGCATTTATGCCTGTCTTCATCGTTGTCTTCTCATCCCACGAATGTGCAGGTCATACCAGATGGCTTGGAAGGAGGAAATTGGCGATGCCTTCTTTGACCGCATACTGATGCCCGCAGTTTGCACATTCCAGCTTCCCCTCCGATATCTGCGTCTCCAGCAAAAGATGATGCAAGTCCTTCAGCAGCTTCTCATCACCCTGCAGATCCTCAGCGGTGGGCGGCTGTTCAGGCAAGTCGGGGAAACCCAGCTAAATGTTCCAAAAAAAAAAAATTCCATGTCAGCGAAACGAGCTTGAAACACAAAACTTGCACCCAAAACCGCACACACCCCACCACGTCTTGAGTTGATTCTTCGCAAGTAACGCATCCCCTCTTCCTCTTCTCCTCATATTTTCCTTTTTTGTTTTATTTTATTGTTTCACATTTCTTCTCTTACCTCAGAGGAAGTAGTGCGCAGCGCCGCCCAGTCGAGGCGGGGCAGGACGTTGATGATCATGTCGGCGTTAACCTCGATGTCGTCCTGCACGAGCTCCGCTTCCTTGGGATGCAGGGGGAATGAGTCGGAGGAGCTCTTGCAGGCCTTGACGGCGCAGGCGAGGAAGTTGAGGCTGAGCACCTTCATGATGATGCTGATGTTATAGTGTGTTGTGATTTTCTGTTCAGGCGCTCAGAAATTAATCTTTGGCGGGCACTTATAACTTTTTTTTCTGGCTATATGGTGGGCTTTAACTGGCCCCACGTGATAGGAAAACGACAAGCTCACGGCTTCCAGCTTTAACAACAATTTGACCTGAAGCTTCTTGATTTTTTCTTAGACAAAACACAAAAGTAATGATAGGAGTGAAAGCACACCATGCTAATTTTCAAAGTAGGATGGATAGCAATTGGAGTTGTCACTGCACAAATCTAGCAGCAGCGAGCGCATGATGACCAGAAGATACACCGTTATTTTTCATTGGGTAGGACATTATAAATTCCTCTACCTACATGGCTCTTATTTAAGCCAAAGTCTTCTCGTAGGTAACTGAGTCCCGAGTGTACTTCTTGTTGACGCGCCAGTAGATGCCAATGGCGGCCACGATAAAGGCCAGCAGAAAAGCCCCCTGGATCCAAGACCAGCTTCCGGATCCTTCGGGCTCGAATGCCCCAGTCTGGAACTCCGCCTGACCGTACAGGTCTGGCAAAAGTTGACAGCAGTCATCAGCGCCCAGATATAAGAAAAGCTCAAGAGTTGGGGCACGTGGAGCAAGGACGAAGATGCGGGAAGACTGAGTTCGCGGGAAAAGGACCAGGGAGGCGGAACACTGTGCTGTGCAGGATGTTTAGAGGTCGACGTGAATACCTTCGGGAGGAACCTCGAGCTCTCCGCTCTTGGCAATCTTGACAGTCTGGACCGGCTTGTCGCCGGCAGAAGTCTCGGCGTTCTCGATCTTCTCGACGATGTCGTAGCCCTCGAGGACCTCACCGAAGACAACGTGGCGTCCGTCGAGCCAACTAGTGGTTCTTAGGTTAGCTTCTCGATGTGTCAGTCGATAGAGTGGGTAGCCCTTACGAGGTGACAACGGTGGTGATGAAGAACTGAGAGCCGTTGGTGTCGGGGCCGGCGTTGGCCATCGACAGCTGTCCGGGCTTGGTGTGCTTGAGCTTGAAGTTCTCGTCCTTGAACTTGGCACCGTAGACTAGACCGACCGGTTAGGTTGTGTGATCCAGCAGTGAAGTAGTCGGAGGGAAGACATACTCGACTTGCCGCCAGTGCCATCGCCCTTGGTGAAGTCTCCACCCTGGATCATGAACTTCTTGATGACGCGGTGGAAGGTGGACCCCTCATAGCCGAAGCCCTTCTCGCCTGTGGCCAAGGCACGGAAGTTCTCGGCGGTCTCGGGGACGGTCTTGCCGTAGAGGCCAAGGACAATGCGGCCGAGGGGAGCATCGCCGTGGGTGATGTCGAAGTAGACCTTGTGGGTGATCTTGGGACCCTTGGTGGCCTCGGCGGTCTGAGAGAACAGGACCAGCCCGAAAGCGACGACCAGGGCCGAGAGGAAGAGACGCCTGAGGTTGAACATGTTGGATTGGACTGCGCTCAACACAATTGAAGAACGGGATTGCAGAGTGAAAGGGTTGGGAGCAATGGGGGAAGGGGAAGGGCTAACTGGTATTTAAGACCGGGAGAATACAGGGCGGTTACTGGAAGGGGACACTTGTACCGTAACGCAATCGCCCGCCGTTTCAACCTTCCCCCGCCAAACTGGAAANCCCTCACATTCGATGAGGAGAAGCTGCTTCCGCCACTATCTGCAACAGGTCCCTGCGGCAAAAGGGTCTAAGCGGGCCATGCGTGCTTCTTACCAGGCGCCCCGAAACACAGGCCAGGGAATTCCATGCTCCAGGACGACGCCTGAGCGGAAGATCTGAGCCAATGAAACACGGATACCTTTGCACAAGGTGGGGTACGCACCTCTGATTCAAGTACCACTCCCACGAGCCCCACAGATACGTCCACGCTCGTCCTTTTCGTGGCTGGTATCAAGTCTCGAGAACACGCGCCACATTTGCTGCTTCAGCCACAGCTAGACTCGCCCAAGTAATTTTCGACACCTGCTCCAATCTCACGACCTGCGGCCAGCAATACTCCAGTGGCCGAGAACACCTCGACACGGCACTTTCTTGAGCCCAGTACCACATCTGCGGGCAATGAGGCCGGTCTCTCACGATACGGCGACATCATGGTACGCGTAACGGCTCTCGGTCCCTCAACGTCGCTAACTGACTGCGTAGGTTTTCATTCTAGGAGTCAATTTCCACGAGGCGCAGCTCGTCCGAGTAAGTCTTCACAAGAATGGCTGCTGTTTTTGGGCGTCTGTTGACTTTTTATCGCATCAAGAAAGCACTCGAGTCCTTTTACGCCCTCGGCCCGTCCATCTCATCCCGCGTCATGGCCAAATACTCGATCCACAAGCTGGCCAAAGTCGGCTCGCTGCCACCCAAGACCGTCACCTCCCTGACAGCCGAATTGTCCCAGATGAGGATAGAAGCAGATGCGAAGAAAGTCATGCAGGACAATATCAAGAGACTGAGGGACATCGGATCGCTCCGTGGGAGACGGCACGCTATGGGGCTACCAGTTCGTGGACAACGGACGAGGACGCAGACGGCGACGGCAAACAAACTCAACAAGGTCGAACGAAGCCGATAAAATGGGCAGAGGCCGCATTTCTGAGTCATAGCAAGGCGGATTCATGGAGGCATTGATTCAATTATCCAATCGAGATATTGTACATTTACGTTTGTATACAAGCTGTACGAATACACAACGAGTTGATTACATATACTTCTTGAGATCAGGACATGAAATGTGCGAAATCTGCTGGGAACATGCTCTTGCGTTCATCTTCCAGAATGGGCACGCCAGCAGCCTGCAGCTTAGCTGCCACAGCCTCGACCTCACCCCAGACACGGAGCGCATTGCCTCCCACGATCTTTGCTGCATCCGCATCACTAACTCCCTCCTCTAGGAGTGCCGCCACGAGATCAGGGTATTTGGAAACATCTTCGAGTCCCTCAGGCACGGTTCCAATGCCATCGAAGTCAGTGCCGATGCCGACGTGATCAAAACCAATGAGGTTTCCAATGTGCATTATGTGCTTGACTACTTGCGCGAGATTCGAGTGCTCAGGGTCAAAGTCGGGAATGCCGTTCTTGTTGTCGTTGTCAATGCAAGAAATAAACTGAGGCGCGATATTGACCATGACGAGTGAGTTGCGGTCCTTGACAAGTTGGAGGACATCGTCTTTGACGTTGCGGGGATGAGGGCAGACGCTCCATGCAGAGCTATGGGAAAAGATGACTGGCGCCTCGGAGCCAGCCCAATCGTCACGGCCTCCCAGAACGTGTGTCATGGTATCATCGCTTCGCTTCTTTAGCAAGCGGCCAGTAAATGGGATGACGAGGGCTTTACTCACCTCACGTGAGACAGATCGACAATCATGCCAATACGATTCATTTCGCGAATGAGCTTCTTACCGTGCTCGCTGACGCCTCCCCAGACAGGGTCTGCCTTCCTGTCGTTATAGACGGCGGCATCGGCGAACTTGTTGTTGCAGTTGTGAGTGAGGGTAGCATATCGCACTCCAAGACTGTGGAAGAGCCTCAGGTTGGAGGCGGAGTTGGCGATCTGATGAAGGCCTTCGACTCCAAGAGGCGATATTAGCTTGCCGCTCTTGAAATCCTTCAAGGCGCCATGACTGCTGGAGCTTTGGCCAAACTCGTCAGGGTATGCGGCCTTCAACCTGGTCATCACATCAATCTGGTCCATGGTGAATTGTAGGGCTACGCATCGTTAGCTCCAACCGCCTGATATGCAAAACATGATGGAGCAACTTACAAGCAGCGTAGTTTTCGTCGGAGAAATCGGTAAGATTGTCGGGACAGGGAGCAAAGACGCTCCAGAAGGCACCGCCAGCTTGGCCTTGCCGTAGACGCTGCAGGTCGACATGTCCGAACAGCCCTCCGTGCTCAAATGGTTGAGTGAAGTTATCCTCATAAAGACGGTTGCCGTACAGAAACCTCAGGGCAACGGGAAGATCAACATGCCCATCTATTTCACACACGACATTAGAGCATATTCAACGGGACAGAAATGGACCTGTACCAATCAATGGGGTATGCGCGAGGATCTTGCGGGCTCTGTCCTGGACGGACTTGGGCCGGTGGCATAGTCTGCCAGATACATGGTGATATCCACGCGAGAACGGTCCATTGAAGGTGCTGAGGACGATGAGAGTAATGAAGATGGTGGCGATAAGTTTCCTGGGAGTCACTTTGGGCGCTTGACGGCGTATTTGTGCTGTTGAAGCGCCCTCGATGTCCTTTCGGAAAGGTAGCGTCGAGCTGGACGGAGCCATCTGGGCCGAAGCTGCACCAGCTACGAGCAACGCAGGGAAATGGCCACAACGAGGAATTGACCAAGGAGGACGACGATGACGAAATGCAGATATGGATCACAGACAGCGACGACGACGCGAAGGAGATGTGCAGCTGCTGATGAAGGCGGATGTGACGGGACGTTGACGGCGGATGGAGCAGCGATGATCCGATTGGTGTCGTCGGGAACCCACTGCGGCCCTGGTTGTCTTACAGCAAGCTCCTGAAATATCAGGACGTCGACGTGATGAAGCAAGCCAGTAATTGGTCATGGCCGCTCTGTAATACACAATCGCCAGCGGTCTTCATGATTCCCTAGGTAGCTACACGTCTGCGCGTGTAGTGACCGTCGATCTTTTCCTTCTAAACGAAGCACCGTCGCCAAGCAGTGGCTTTGAGGAAGCTGCATGAACCCGTATTCGAGATGCAGCAGCCCATGGCACAAATATGCAGGGGTGTCTTGGGTATCTTGATTCAGCTGTAAAAATCCATACCAACTTTTCTGCAAGGCAGACTGTCCTCGCGACGCAGAATCTGTCTTGCATTCCATTGATCCCGTCCAAGCAACTCGGCAGTCAGGACGGGCCTTATTCCTCAGTGTCAGCCACACCATCATGCCTACGAGCAGCCCCCCTCTCTCTCTCTCTCTTCATCCAGTGCAAAGAGCGGAACACGGGGATGCTCGGGACATTACCGATGGACAGCCAGATTGCTCTTCAAAGAGTGCCTTGCAGCAGTGCTAAATTAACATCGCAAGCGTTGGCAAATACGTAAGTGCCTGGGCCGAGACCCGCCTGTCAGGGGCGTTCGTCCCTTGATTTGATGGAGTTTCCCCCTACTCCGTACAGCGTTTGGCAATGACGCCGGCGGGGCGTTGCAGCACTTGGTTGCGCTGACACGTTGAAGCCGCAGTGACGACAGGGGACAATGCGGCGCCACAGGGGGCGCTAACCCACAGCTGGGGGCCGCCAGTTGATGCAATCCTAGGCCCGAAATGGCCTCCACAAGCAAACACTCTCTCTCCAGTCCCGAGTACCCTCGTTTCCGTTATTGTTCTTCAAGCCACCCCAGGCCAAGTACCTACCCAGCTTCGATCAGCCTCGCCTTCACCCTCTCCAGTCGCTCTTGATCACACCTGTGCCTCCAATGTCTGCCGATTGCTCGTCTTCCATGATTTAGCGCAGCACCTTTCCTGTTCGTTGAGACGAATCACAGTCGAGGCTCCCTGCGGTTCGCGCCCAACAAACCAACTCCTTTCCAGCACTTTACGTGGCCGCCCCTGCATATTGCTTGGCCAGGGCCACAACATCGACTATTTCCTCAGGCGAAGCGAGCAGAGCAAACCTACTTGTTGACAACTTCACTTGCTTTCAAAGCGCTCGGCTGGTCAGAGTTGCTCGCCATGCCCGCGTTTGCCGATTCCTTCTGGTCTAGCGACTATGCCGCAGGTACGTTTACTCCAACACCAGCCTTTGACCGCCGCTGTTTGCTGAGGCATCGAGCACAGGCCTCGGTGTTCTGTTCAAGAAGCTCCAGCAGGGAGTCGTCGAGAACCGTCAGGTCCTCACCATAGCTCGCATGCGCGCAGAGGCCGAGGAACTGTATGGCCAGCGACTGGGCGACATCACACCCACCGCCGACAAGATCCCCGGCGGGTTTGCTAGCGACGATGGCGCCACCGTGCGCAAGGTATGCTTTACCGCAACGTCCAACTTACCCAGAGGCTTACACATCCCTTGTAGGCCTTCGATGGTATGCGCATCGAGATGCAGGACGCCTCCCGCAGTCATCAACGCATTGCACAGAGCATCCGCGACCTTGTCGTTAACCCCTTCTCCCGCTGGTGCGACGCGCACGAGGCCCGTATACACGAATCCCACGAAGACCTGCAAGCTCGCGTCAAGATGCACGACCGCCAAGCTGAAGCCGTCAAGAAGCTGAGATCCCTCTATTTCAACAAGTGCAGGCTGGTCGAGGACCTCGAGGAAGAGAACAAGCTCGCTTTCCAGGATCCCGAAACCAGCCCCAACCAGAATACCCAAATCCCCGAAATCAAGGTGCAGCAGGAGATACCACCCGAGGACGACGAAGAATTATACGAGATTGGCGACGAGGTGTACAAGCCGGACCAGGTTAAGAAAGTCCTCAGCCAACTATTGTCAACCATCAAGATGGGCGAAACAAAGGTCCCTATTCTCGGAACATACGTCAACACCTCTGCTGGATCCGACATCGTTGAATACTTTCAAAAAAGCATGGACATCTCCAGCGTTAGCTATGCGGAGCGCATCGGTCAAGACTTGATCTCCAACGGTTTCCTTCGACTCATTGGCAATGTCGGCAACACATTTGCAAACAGTTCCAAGATGTTCTACCAATGGCGTCCCAAGGCGTTTCAGCTGGCCGGTGTTCCAGAGAAGAAGCTCCCACTGAGCCGGACATTTTCACTTCCCACTGGTGGTTCGGATACAGCTGAGTCTCCAGTTGTCGGCAGCGTTGGCGACTACCTGGCCAACTGGAGTGTCCTCAGCAACGCGCATCCGAACGAAACGCCTACTCAGAGACTGCAGCGAGAGGCTCGCGAGTCGGACGAGAAGTACAAGGCCGGCGTGCGCAAGCTTGACGAGCTCCGTTGTGATCTCGAGGAGGCCATCTACGCCCATCTGAGGTTCCTCGAACGCTGCGAGCTAGACAGGCTCAAGGCCATCAAGACCGTTATTCTTGACTTCTCCGGCACCATCGGCAACGTCATCCCCAGCCTGCAGTCCACTGTGGACAAGATGTTGCTGTTCCAGGAGACCATTCAGCCAGTCGGCGATCTCCGGTACTTGCTCGAGAATTACCGTACCGGCTCCTTTGTCCCCAAGGTAGTTGTATATGAGAACTACTACAACAAGGTCGATGAGCAGACTTTTGGTGTTGATCTGGAGGCGCGTGCAAGGGCCGACAAGAAGCGAGTGCCAGTCATTGTCACCACTATCCTGACCTACCTGGATCACCATTATCCCGACCTCGAGGGCGACGAGGCTCGGAGAGGAGTGTGGCTAGTCGACGTGCCATTGGCGCAGACGCACAAACTACGAGCCAAGATCAACGACGGCAAGCCCTTCGGCATTGAAGTATTCAACGACTTCGATATCCCCACAGTCGCTAGCTTGCTGAAGCTCTACTTGCTTGAATTGCCAGGTTCGTCTCAGGTTGAGGGCACGGATTGACGTAGACGTGGATGCTAACCCCTTGCAGACTCGCTGGTTTCATGCCATGTGTACGAGATTGTTCGCACCATCTACACGTCCGCCTCCACAGACGGCAGCGAATCGTCGCGTATTGCCGCCCTGCAGCAGACGCTTTCGCAGCTGCGCCTCACCAACATCGCCACGCTGGACGCTTGCATGAATCACTTTACCCGCCTCATCGACCTCACCTCGGCCGGCGAAGAGTACGTTGCGGCCCTGGCCACCTCGCTGTCGCCTTGCATCCTGAGACCTCGGGTCGAAACGTCCCTGACCTTGGAGGAGAAGCACGGATACAAGCTCATACGCGACCTCTTCGCCCACAAAGACCCCATCTTCAGAGAGCTCAAGCGCATGTCCACCCTGAACCACTCCTCCTCCGTCTCGTCCAACCGGCCCCGGGCCATCAGCACCGATGAAAGCAATAGAAAAGCTCTCATGGAGGAGCGCAACAGGGCTCTGCTCGAGAAAGCCAGCGCCTCGCGCAGCCGGGCCACGAGCCCCGCGCCGAGCCCCAGACACAACCGCCAGCGGAGCACCATCGAGAGCCGCTTCCCCATCCAGACGAGCCCTACCTCCGCCGTCGACCGGCAGCGTAGCAGCTTGGGCGGTGTTGGGGCCCTGAAGCGCTCCAGCCTGGAGGTTCCCGGCCAGGACGGCCGCACGTCGCCGGACGGCACCAACGGGACGGATCCTTCCAGGGGAATCGACAGCGAGCTGCTTGCCGATGCCAAACGGGACAGCCTTGGCAAGAGCAGCACCAAGTTCGTCGGCGGCCGCAGAGTAACCAACCCCTCGCCGCCGCGGGAATCTAACCTCCGTGGCGTCACCCTCGAAGATGCGCCAATGGCGGATTGAAGGGGCCTCACGCTGGATCTATCTGCAACCATCACTGACGCGTTATGGACCATGAGACCACGGTGTAGCCCTTTGTATATATGCTGTACCACGAAAGAAAAAAAACTACCGGCGACTTGTTGCGCTTTCACTTCCTACCTTTTCTTTTCGGTACAAATATCTGTCATCCTTATTTGGTTAATTTTCTATCGTACTGGGTGTATACTTTTCTCTACTCGGGCATGGATCAATGTACGTAACGAATCTAGTTTTTCCCGACTGAAGCGAACTGGTATCAGGCGTGGAGAGGAGCAATTCGGGGCCGGAGAGGGTTTTCAATATGGAATTTAAAATGTTGGGAAATTCTGTAAAGCATGCTCGTGCCAAGTCAATGGAGAAAAGCGACGGACTACGCCATGCTCGATGTTCTTGGTATAATCATGGTAAGCCTATTACGTGGCTGGACTTGGTTTGTGAGACAACGAGCTGCTTTCTATTCTTGTGTTTTAGAACGTGGCATCGACCGCATACCGCCCCTATCCCTTCACCCTGACCGGCAAAACGGTTACTTAGCCAAGGTCCTGGATCTCGGCAAGCTTCTTCTTCTTCTTCTTTTTGGGGGCCACGCCTTCGGAAGCCTGCTCAGCCGGGCCCGCGACCACCTCTGCGTCGCCACCTTCCTCCACATCCTTGACCTTCTTCTTCGTCGTCTTCTTAGGCTTGACTTCCGACGTGCCGTCATCGGCGACTTGCTTCGCTGCCTTCTTCTTGGTCTTCTTCTTCACCATAGTGCCCTCGTCGTCCACGCCATGGGCCACCTGGATTCTCTCATTCGCTCTCTGCATTTCCAGCCGCAGCCGCTCCACCTCCTTCATCGCCTTCTGCATCTCCGCTTCCTCGCGCTGTTGCTCCTCGTAGTCGTACCCGCTGCTCGGCCCGCCTTCTAGGTTGAAGGAGCCAATGTGGCTTGAATCGACCGACAGGAGGGATTGCTTCAGCTTTTTCGCCTTGCTTTTGGTGAAGCTGTCCGAGTTATTCTCAGAGTCGTAGTTCCGCGTAGGGCCCTTGTCGCCACCACCCAGCGTCTCATCTTCGGCAACGACGACTCTTTGCCGAGGTCTCGCTTGCGGTTTTGGTGACTGTGCTGGGACGCTTCCCACCTTGTCTAGATCCAACTGCATTATCGGTATGGAATCTAGGTCTAAGTCGGGGCCGTTGCTGTTTTGCAGTATATTGTGTATCGGAGTGGATGTCCGTGGCATAGCATCGTTGGCAATATAGAATGGATCATCCTTGTTTCTTTCCTTACGCTCAGCTTTCCTCCTGGCAACAATGTCGGCGTCGAGATAGCTGTCTTCGGTTAGTTGCTGGTAGGAGCCCGTGGACTCCTCCTCCGGCTCAGCCAGCCTAGTGATAGCAGGCTCTGAAGAGGATAAACTTGTTGCCGGCTGTCGTTGGTTGTAATAGACCTCGAACTCGTCCGCCTCCTCCGACTCGAGTGTTATCAGGTCAGCCTGCGAAAGGAGACGGTCCAAATGCGGGTGGATTTGCTCGTCCAGATCCAACCCGTCCAAGACCGGCACGTTGAGCTGCGCCTTGGCCGCAACCGAGTTCAGCTCCCACCCATTGAACAAGGACGGAATTGCCTGTGTCAAAAGCAGGGGAGGGTCCTGGTGAAGGTCTTGCGTTGACACCTGCTGACCAGAAACAGCCTCGGCGGTAAGCTTCAACAATTCAATAAACTCGACGGCACGCTCTTGAACCTCGAGCGCTGGGTGCAAAGCCAACGGCTCGAAAACGTTGATGATCCGAGCCATCAACAGTGATATCTTTGACTTTCGCTCCGGTGTCCAAGCCTGTGTCTCATCTCCCGCGATCAGCGAGAAGACCTTGGCAATGGCGTGCAGAGCAGTTGTGGTGATGTCGGGTTTGCCCACCCGTGGTACCAGTTGCACGAGTCCATTCAGAGCGTCTTCGGGGATTGTCAGCTGCGAAGCGTATTCTCCCAGAATCCATGTCACTGATCTCAGAGCACCAGAAGACACGCTGTGGCCGGCTGGCGTGTCGCCGATCAGCTGGACCAAGATTTCCTCGGCGGCCCTGACCACGGAATTCCTCATGGCTCTGACCTTGACAGCAACGTTTCGCAGCTCATCGCCCACTTTATGTGAGATATCGGTCGAAGTCTTCGGCGAATAGCTCTGGCTGGGATCGGACCCTCTTGGCACGGGAGCCATGCGGACAAGCTGTATCAGGACGTCGATGTACCATTCAAAGTCAACAATATTGGAGTAGTTGTCCTTGGCGCACATATACAGGATTCTGCCAATGACGTCGATTCGGTAATCCTCGGGGAGGGGCGCTTGACTGCCAGGCGCCGTCCGGTTCTTGATGGCGGCTTGAGCCTCCTCGTCCGAATCGCCAGGAGATCCTCCTATTGGCGTTCCTGCCGACGAGCGAGTGTTGGGACCCGTGGCGGATTTCAGCTGCTTCATCAGCCGACTGACAACCATTACTAGATTGTCACTCGTGACCATGCCCTGGACCAGATCCAGGGCCTGGATGCGAATGGTGATGTCAGAGCTGTCGATACATTCCAAAATCACGTCCTCCTGCTGCGATACAAGGAAGGGGTGAGTGACAACGATTTTGTTGAAGGCCAGCAGAGCGACATATTTCACTAAACGAGGTAAGCCACTATACACCAATCTTCAAGTGGAAGCTTACAGTTAGGGTCCCCATCAATCATGACCATGCCTCGCAGCTTGTTCACACAGAGCGTGGCAATCTCATCAGTACCGTACGAGTCGTCTGCGTTTCCCAAAATTCCGCCTTGTATGATGCCATTGATGCATTCGTACAGTAAAGACATGGCTGGGGTTGTCCGTATGATGTTTGTCAGAGGCGGCAACAGCTTCCTGACCAGCCGAGGTTCCAAGGGCGTCAGTGTTGCAAACTATTCCTAGTTTAGCCACGCATGGTACGAAGAAAAGCCAGGGACTTTGGGGGTAACAAACGAGTTTGATAAGTTTGATGGCCATCCAATTGTTGCCGCCGTCGACGAGGAGCTCGAAGAATCGTGGGGCCAGAGGTAGGAAGTCGTGCGGCCGCCGCCATCCCAGTTCACACACGACGTTGATTATGGCAGCCGTGACACTGGGGTCCTCGTCCGGATCCATGAGACGCTCCTTGATCTTGGGCCAGGCAGCACGCAGCGCCTCGGGGTAGACGAGGGCCAGTCTGTAGAGCGTCACGAGAGTCTTCTTGCGAATGTTTGCGTGGCTATGGCTGAGACGTGGCAGCAGGTCGGCGAGGGTGGACAGGGCCAGCGAGGGGGTGATGACATGCGGGAGGGTTGCGATGGGCAGCGATATCACGGTCGGGGTCGTCGAGGCCAGGTCCTAGACCAAAGCAGCTGTGAGCATGCACGTCGGACATGTTCGGTAAGGGGCAACGCACCTTCTTGAGGAGGTTCGTCGCCAACATCAAGACCTCGGTGTCCGGTCGAAAGCTCTGTACGGCTCCAAGATAACCGACTCGCTTCTGGTGATACTTGGGCGATGACATGACCTCGAGGACATGGAACGACGCCCAGGACATGTCGTGACCCACCATCTCCAGATACACCAGCTTCAAGAGAGCAATGGCCTTGACATCTGCGGGTAGTCGAAGTGCCCGTCAGCCATTGTCGCATGCACCTTGGTCCGGGGAGCCCACCTACCCATGTCTTGGCTGCGAACCTCGGCGCGACATTCTTTGAGGCTCTTTTGTATGTATTCCTTCTCGTTGCCCTTGTGATTCCGCATGCCTCGGATGAGGTCGTACAGCGATTTCTCGAACCTGGAGGAGGAGACAAGTCAGTTTCGTGTTCTCGAGCGTCCGCCTGGGGGGGCACCCTCGCCCCCCCTCCCTCCCTCCTGTCATCGCGCAGAGCAACATACATGACGCCTGGCGACTGCCCCACGCGGGGCTGGCACAGATGGTGTCGGTGCTACGCCGGTCGGTGTCGGTCAAGGAGTTGGAAGGATCGTGTGGGAAGGTAGCGGTGGGCTCATCCTCGTTGCCCGAATCGTGTCGAGTGTCGTGAAGCTACCTTGTGTTGCGTGTGGCTTGCGAGATCTACCTCTTGGTGCACACCTTATTAGCGTAGCGCTGCTGCCCCCATTGGCTTCGACTGCCTCAGATGACGGAGCCCGTTTCGTCGAGGTACAAAGTACAGGATAAATAGACCGGGGCTTTCAACGGCCCGACAACGCCCAGCACAGGCCGGGAGCTTGACGATAGGGGCCCCATTCTTTCCAGAAGCCCTTGTGGCTGTTCTATGAAACATCATCCATCTGGTCTCCTAGTGGCGGTGGGTAATTTGCTATGTCTCTCTTCACCCCCTCGATGAATACTTAATCGTAATGCATAGATTCAGCTACCTAGGCAGTCACTCATGCTTTCAACTCTTCCCCTTCAACACTGCATCTCCATGAGTCTAAGAGTAGCAACTAGACACCCGCCGCGAGCGGCCCATCGCACCCTCAGCCTCACAGCACGCCGCAGCTTCATCACTTTCCCCGGCACCGACTCCCAGCACCTGACAGCGACCCGAACCCTCCCATACGCGCGCCAGCCTCTCTACGACCTCGTTGCCGACGTCGACTCGTACCGCCACTTCGTCCCCTACTGCTCCCTCTCCCGCGTCACCCAGTGGTCCCAGCCCGACGCCGCCGGCCGCCGCTATCCCGCCGTCGCCGACCTCCACGTGGGCTGGGGCGGCTTCAACGAGGTCTTTACGAGCCACCTGCGCTGCGTTCCCGGTGTTTCTGTCGAGGCCATCAGCGGCGAGGCACAGGCTGGTGCATCGGCAGGCTCCTCCGTCTTCAAGAGCCTCGTCACCCGGTGGTCCTTGAGGTCGGGCACTTCGTCCGACCAGTCTCCCTCAACCGAGGTTCATCTTTCTATACGATATCAGTTTGCCAACCCGTTGTACGCCGCCGTAAGTGCCGCCGTTTCGGACAGGGTTGCAAGCTTGATGATTGAGGCATTCGAAAAGCGCGCTCGGGAGATGCTCGGCCCAACACATCGTCGGTGAAGCAGGTCGCTCTGCCATGTCCCATCTCCCACATTGATTCATCGTTGGTTGCACGCATGCATTTGCGGAGGGCGCTCGATAGACTGTAACAAACGTTGTAACACTATGTAAACTTCAAGTACAATACCGCATCCATCCCCGTTTCCTTTGTTCTTTCAACTTTACCACCCCGAACAGGACGAACAGGAACAAACAGCCTGCTCTACTCCATTGTATGAATTTCAATTTGTCTAGCCCTACCATTCGCCTCGGCAGATTTACTAGGCCTTCCTACCCAACAGGGCTGCCAATACGCCGATTCCGATACTGTTCAGGTTAAGATAATGCAGCGCCCTCGCTAGCAGAGCCACCCCAGGCACAGGAGACCACAGACTCAGCCTTCCCTCCCTCAACCAATTTGCGCCAATATTTTGCAGTACACACGCGAAGAACCAAACGAGGGGAGCTGGCTGTGTTGAGCATAGTGGAAACACATGGCCGCAGCTAGGATAGCCGGTGGCTTTCTCATGCAGCGTAGCCACTGCGGCATGCACCACAATTTCCAACAGTATAGCATAAACCCAAGAAAGAACTGATTGAACAAAAAGATTAAGCGGTGAGGTATCGATGGTAAACCAGTGCCAGTGCAAAACAGATTGAGTAACTTGTCATAACAGTCAAAAGGGTTTCACTTCTTGGTCGACCTATGATGTAATACTAGTCAGCAAAAAGACATATATAAACATGGGCGTCGGAGAGAGGGTTAAACAAACTTCTTCTTTGTTGGTTTTCCGGCGAAGAATGTCACCAACGCAGAGTTTCTCTTGGGCTTCTCCCTTGGCCGAGGAGGCGCAGCGTTGATAATGTCTGGAGGCAGACCTGTAGGAGGCCGGGGCATAGGCCCCGACCAACCCGGCGGCGGCTGAACACCACCTCCCGGTGCCGCCGAGGTCGGGCGGCGCTGGGCGGGGATTTGGAACCGCATGTGGTTCGGGGGTATCGGCGGCTGCATATGCCCCCGCCCATGGGGGTGGCGGCCCTGTATGGGTGGTCCTCCAGGCCGGGGGCCAACCGGAGGTGCCTTGTCCATGGGCCACATCGTCATAGTGATGAGCCAGTCCGGCTCGACGACCTTCTCCCACACAGAAGGGAGAATGATTTCGCCGTTTGGTCCAGTGAGGTCGTAGTGACCCTCCTGCACATGAGGGCCGAGGACGTCAACCTGCAAGAACGCCTGTTTGATGAGATCCTCCATGCCCTAGAATACTGTTAGCTTCCGTGGTTCCGAGACCTCTTGGCACAACGGCGGCCGAGTGCATGACATACCTGCCATGTGGCACATAGATGGAATGGAAAGCTGAACTTTCGCCCTACCGCATCCTTGAAGCGAATGGGAGCCTTCTCCTTCTTCTTGGCATCCTCCACAAGCTTGGCCTTGGTTTCCTCCTCAATCTGCTTCTTCAACTCCTCCGCCGCCTTTTTGGCTTCGGCTGCGGCTTCGGCTGCAGCCTTGGCCTTGGCCGCTTCCTCGGCAGCCTTTGCTATGGCATCGGCTTCGGCTTTACGTTTGGCGTCCGCCTCGATTTGCTTGAGTCGCTCAGCTTCCTCGGCGGCCTTCTGGGCGGCTGCAGCTCTTGCTTCCTCCTCCTTCTTGATGGCAGCCTCGAGGCGAATCCTCGCTGTCTCTTCCGCCCTGGCGCGATCCTCATCCTCCTTCTTCCTGCGTTCGTCAGCGGCCTTCAGCTCGGCCTCGAATTTCATCCTGGCTCTTTCCTCGGCGCGCTCCATGTCCGCTTGGTGCTGCCTCTGCCGTTCTTCCTCTGCCTTACGCTCGGCCTCGATTCTTTCCCTGGCGGCACGTTCCGCTTCGGCCTTTGCTTTTTCGATTTCAATTTTAGCTGCTTCTTGCGCTCGTCGCATATCATCCATCCGCTTCTGGAAAGCAATCTCGGCATCCTCGCGAATCTTTGCTTCCATTGCCTTCGCCTTCTCGGCTGCCTCGGCCTTCTCCTGTGCTGCCTTGAACAAGGCCAACTCTTGCGCAAGCTTCACTTTTTCTGGGTCTGGAGGAGGCGGATCCTTAGGCGCGGGGGTTGTCGACGGTACAGGAGGTTCTGTTGGAGGAGGGGGTGGTGGAGAGATGTGGAACTGCTGCAGATGCGCAGGCAAACCATAATGTGCGGCGGCATTGTAGTAGCCCTGCTGTCCATAGGGCATCATGTCGTACATCCCCCTACCCTCGCTGTTGAAGTAGCTAGCTCCGTTTGAGCCGTTGCTCATGGGTGAAAACGGATGGCCGGCGTAGTTGCCGTACTGAACCATTTGGTTGCCGGAAGGATAGCCTCCCATGTATGGTGTCATGGGGTTCTGGCCGTAGGCGGGAGCATGCTGCCGACCGTTCCCGTAGTAGGCAGCCTGGGCCCCATGGCTGCCACGTCCTCCTACTCCCCCGCCTGGTCCTCCTGCTCCTCCCTGGTAACCCCGGCCATAGTGGCCGTAATCCTCTGGATGGGCCACGGTAGAGGCTGCAGCCGGTACGTGGGGCTGCACCGCTCTATACTGTTGTCGGTGGTGTTGCTGGTGTTGAGGAAGGTGCGGGGTTTGATGTTGAAGTGGAAATTGCTGGTGCTGACGGGGTACCTGATGGCGGCGTGAGGTGAGATGATTTCCAGCGCGCGTGCGCAGTGGTGGTGCGTCGTTGCTGGCGGAAGCCGAATCGGAGGGAAGAACGTCGTCGTCGTCGTCGTCGTAGTCTTCGTCGTCGTCGTCAATCCAGTCCTCTTCAGTCTGTGAGTAATCTAAATGGCTTTCGAATCGGGATGATTCCTCCTCGCTGCCGTACGATGGACCAGAGCTTTCTCCCTGGATGCCGAGGTTTGGAGTTCGCGTGAAAAGTCTTGAATGGAGTCAGCCAAGGCAATGGAAAGGCACCACCATGCTCGAAAAACACTCACGGCATAACAGGCGGCCGGAAAGGGGTTGCCCTTTACTCACGACGATCCGCAAAGAGAAGGTCGGAGCAAAGGCGGAAAGGAATAAAGGAATAATGGAGCGGCGGCAAATCCGACGACGGCTCACAGAGATTGTTTGCGCAAAGAGGTATCGTCACCCTCCTGGCTTGGTCCTCGGATCGAGCAGAGAGTGGCGAGCCAGTGGCTTGTTGGAGCAGGGCGTACTATATAGCGGCACTGAGAGTTGAGGGCGGAATGTGTTGCGCGACAAGAAACCGCGAGGGCAGAACGTGAGGGGTTGAGAATTGAGTCGTGCGCTATCGAGCGAGGGGCAAGTTGGGATAACAACCAAAGAAGGCGGTTGCCAGGGCTATAAGAATGTTTTAAACGGAGCCCTACAGCAGAAGCGACAGGGATGTCTGTCTGACGGAGGGCGTCTGTCGAGTAGGGAAATGCGCTGTTGCCCACTGATTGCCGTATATGTGCGAGGGCTAGCTGGGGGCTCAAAGCAAGGCCTCGACAGGGGGGTCACAAGGCGAGGCTCCGTGCAGTCGAGGGCGCGCGGTGGGGAAGGGGAGCGAAGGCAAGGGAAGGGGAGCGAAGGGTGTGTTTTGTGGCCGTGAGGCCGTGAGAACCGTAAACGCTGCTAGGGACACGGCTGCCCTTGGTGGCACAGACGGACGACAAGCGCGAGAAGGTCTGGAGAAGGACGAAGACGAAGAAGATGGTCCTGCTCTGCCTACCTAAGGGTAGGTAGTAGTTCAAGATGGCGTCTACAATGACAGGGCGGTGAAGGAACCAGAGGTGTCTTGATTGGGTATCGGCAGGAGTCTCTTTCTGGATGGATGGGATGGATGGGGTGCGGTCAAGTGAGACACCGGACAAGAAGGAGCAAGGGCGGGAGACCGGAACGGCAAGACGATACGGTCATAAATACTACCTCGCCCACCTTGCCTACCAGACGCAGGTTGTTGGCCGAAGCGCACCTAGGTAAGTGTCCTGTAAGTAACGTCTAGCTCTCAAGAACACACCTTGAGGCCGGGAGGCTTGGCGACATCCCCGTCGTATGCACGGTGAGGTATTGCACTGGTGGATATAATGCATGTGTATGCAAGCAACGCGGACGGTTTGCTGATGCTTGGGCGAGCGATGCAGCACAGCTTAGCACAGCTTAGCACAGCCTTGACAGCTCTCTTCCCGTCCTTGGCCGAGGGAGTGGAGGGGCCACGCCACCAGTCCCCCTTGGAGAAGCAACTTCCTGGGCTGAAGTAAGTGGTGTCTGTCTCCGGACCTCAAACAGCCCATTCCTTACCTACAGCCAGGGTGTGCAAGTAAGGTAGGAAGAGTCTGGGGCTGCCTGGTCGGAGCCCCCAACTCCTCTTGGCACACGAGGCACCCGAACCTCGCGGACCACTACCGAATGGTTTGGGCTCAATTCGTGCGAGCCATAGCGACTCATGGTTCTAGCCTCTTGGGTGCCCGAGTCATGATCTCCCGTGGTTACAACATGGCATTCGTTTTACAGACGCAGCAATTACATTGGTGATGGCGCGCGAATTTCACTTGCATGATGGGTACACAGCAAACAAGTCGGGTCAAGTGAGGAGGACGGAGGGGAATGAATTTGTCTTCAAACGAGGGCTCTGGATGTCGTCGTGGGCTAATAAGAAGGCGTGCTACTACTGCTTTCCTTCTTCTTCAAGTGTATGCGCAGCTCAATAGACCTATAGTAAATTGGCGGCATTGGCGACATGGTTTGCCTACTTAGGTACCGAAGCCAACCTCATACGCCTTTAAACAAGACTAAATATCGAGCTTTCCCGCTAATACCATGGGGGGCCGCTGATCGATCTCGGGCGCTGATTGATACGTCAACTCTCACGGGAATGCAATCAATCGCTCAAGCAAGTTCTCAGCTCGAAAGCCAACGAGAGGTTTCGCTAAATTGTTACAATGACGAATCAGGTGAAACCGGGATGAGGAGCAAGAACGGACAGCATGTGATTGGGTAATTGGGTACAAATGGAGCACAGTGCCGAAACTTTGAGCAAGGTAGGTAGGCCGTGACCTGCCATTGTCTTGGTCATTAATGCAAACCGTCCTCTTGAACTCGAGTTTGCCATGGCACAAACGACAAACGCCGACGGCAGTGAGTTTGATGGATGGCTGTGACCGGTGTATATGAGCAAGAGCACGTCTATGACTCCGAATTGGCAGAAGACGTACGTGTACAAGACAACGTATTCGCAAACAAACAACAGACGTGGACAAAAAGGAGAGGTTTAACTAGAATGCCGCAGGGTTTATTCACAATCTCACAACTGTGGCTCACAGGCGCCGCCCAAGCTGGCAAGAGACCCTGGTGCTGCAATTCAGTAGAACACAAATAAGTGCCTAGTAGTTCTGCTTGTTGGAGTACTCACATAGCATACATGGCATCTATTTACAAAGCTACTACAGTACCTACTCTCACGGTGACCACAACGGACATGGCAAAGGAGCTGCAGCGGCTGTAGCGGCAGTAGCGGTCGTATGATAGCCACGAAAGGCAAAGAAATCATGAGAGCAAGGTATCCATCGCAGTGCTCGTATTGCAGAGGCAGACCACGTTCTAAATTCCGTTTAAAGGCATAAATTCAGTAGGCAGGATGGTCAATGGCTTGCTGTTTTCCGACCATCGCACGTGGTATGGAACAAGACGGGATATGGGCCAACCGACTTGTCCTGCCCAGGAGATCCCTCCACACCACGGCCTTTGTTTGCATCGCAGTCCACGCGTCGACTTATGACTCATGTTGCAATTCGACAGTACCTAGAGAGCTGCCATGGCTTGGGCCTGCATCTTCAGCAACCCCCCTCCCTGCTATCGCACCCTACAGGCACAGAGCCGCAGAGCCCATCGCCCACCTCTTGGCCATGAAATGGCTCTCGTGGAGCCGCCCGCCCAGGCAGCGACAGGCTTACAGTGGAACCAGACGGCAAGCGAGGGCGCGTTGGCGGCTGCTGAGGTTAAGTGCCCGCAAGCCCAGAGATGATGCATGCACTCTTCCAACTACCGCCATCGTGGGTCCATTGTATTTTGGGCATCGCCAAGACAAGCGTGCGCAATGGACTCTCTCGCCGCACGACGGCGACTTCACTTTTGCGTCCGAAGTTCAAGCATATTTTGTTCTTCATCAATAGTATTCTTGTAGTCTATTACCGCCTTGGGTGCGGTGAAACCCAAGCGGACGCCATGCCTGCATGCCCAACACCCAACCCAAGGTAGCGCACGAGATTCCTGCCCAATGCAATCCTAACGCACAGCCTTCGACCGTTCCATGACCGCCTCAGCAGCCCTGCACCCGCTCAGTAAGCCGTCCATGCGATCCACATACCGCTCCAACGACAGCCTGCTTCCACGTGCCGAGGCGCCCAACCATGCCTTAGCCGTCCCTATGGTGCCAATGAAGACCTGTAGATACCATGTGGCCGTAGACACCTTCAACACCCTCCCCCTTTTTCTCTTTAGTCAGGGGGATTCTCCTCGCATTACCGATCGATCTTGACGCCCTCTGTTCCTTCATGTAGCCCTGTGGAGATTGCAGAGAACCTGACATGGATTTCTGGTCACTGGACCGGCCGCTTCGCCGAAATCTGGTGGAGTTTTGTCACTTTCACCTGACTACATCCGAAGACTTATCCAACAATGCTCGGGCAGCAGCAATCTCCGCCTCGTTGTAACCCTGCCATTGCGGTTCATTTGCGCCGCTGCGCCTTACTATTTCGGCCAGCTTTGCCGTTGCCACCTGGTTGAGCTTTTCGATGGTTGCCTTGGCGGGTAATTGAAATGCGTTGTCTTCTGATTGATTCTTGGATTTCCCATCATCCGACAACAGCTTATCAGTCACCTAATCTTATGTTTAGCAGCTGTACACCTAGGAAGTGAGCCAAAAGGGCTATTTACCGTTTTCAAGCCATAGTATCCCCGCAGGTAGTCATCGCAAAGCTCAATGCTTCGGGAAAATCGTTTGATGGACTCGGCAAGGTACTTTTGCGAACTGTTCTCCTCCGAGCCTTGATTTGCCGCCATGAACATAATCTCGCCCAGGCGCGCATGGATCTGGTTTCTCATAAGCAAACCAACTACAACGATGGCCAAGCAAGAACTTACATTCCAAGCGTTAGGTGTCAGAACGACAACCTCCTCAAGGGCGTGGATCGACTGTGCGTACAACCCTTGGGATAGGTATAGGTCCGCGAGCTCGGCCCAAGCCTCGGCATCGGTGGGAGTAAATTCAAGAAGTGAGTTGATTGCAGCAATTGACTCCGTCGTTTTGCCCATCGAACGTAGCAAGGCCGCTCTTCTTTTCGTAATGGGCTACACATAATTAGCTACGTGTCGTTGGCTACGTTGTCCAGCGGATGCTCACAATGTTTGCAGTATTCTCCTTAAGTATATCACCGTACTCCGCCAAGATCTTCTCGAGCTCGTTGTGATTCGAAGCTTGCGCCTCCTTAACAAGGCCAGTAAGCGCCATGATGCGCTCGTTGTCGTTTCCGAACCGTGTTACTAGCCTCTCCATACACTGATGCGCGGCTTCATCGTCGCCGGACCGTAGGCACGACAAGAGGAGGTTCTCGTAAATTGTCCAAAGCTCGATCGATTCCGTCGATGTAAATAGAAACGAGAGCGGCGAGGAGGAAAAGGCCTTGGGGTTCTTGCGAAGGATGGTTGGTGCTTGTTGGGCAAGCTGGAGCGCCTCGCCATTTGAAATTTGGGCCTGAGCCCTTGTAAGTGAGGCTGGCATCACGCCTGTCAACTGGCAATGACGCAAACGAAATGATGATTTCGGTGCTGGGGACGTATACAGCGGTCAAGTTCGATGCTCGTGAAACCTCCAAGATAGCCTTGATGGATAACAAGTACATTCGTCCACCCACCCTTTCTCAACGACGTTGCTGGGGATGGAGGGGATGCTTTGATTGGCCCAAGCTCGTGGAGCGGCACTCAGATAGTCCGCAGCCGAGTCAGCCAATCAGTGACAGATTCCCAGGTTCCTTGGATCCATTCCACTACCACTTAGTCATAAGCTCCAGTGCTTTTCACAGCAAAAAAAAAAATTAAAAAAAAATAACCCAGGCTGAGCGCATTCCTCTTTCCTGTTCAAATCTCAGCTGTAGACTCAACAGTCAAGGCACGTAGGCGGAGAAACTGCTTAGGCTTGATCCTGGCCATGGCGTCTCCTCTACGGGAAGCTGATGCGGCTGTTGCCCAAACACCTGCAGACCAAGTCGCTGCCGGCGTTGGTGGCTCAAGCCAGGAGGTGACGGAAACTGAGGTCCCTCCACATCGGTCGCACGATCCGGCCAACAACTTGAAAAGAACTGACCCCTTCCAGTTTGGCAGTCGCTATTTGGGCGAAAGCGACGATGTGTTTGAGTTCAACGCGTGGGATCACGTCGAGACTGACGATGCGTACAAGGAGTATGCTGAGCGGCAATTCGAAATGCAGCGCCAATCCCCGGTATCTGACTTTGACAAGAGTAAGTTTTCTCCAAAACCACTGTTCAACCACTCCCTCTTCTGTTTGCATGATGATCCCCAATCCAATGCATAGTTCATCTGATACCTGATGAAAACTTGCCTTCTTACGTCTTTCGCTCCCATCTGACTGCTACCAACCACTACATGACTTGCGTCGTCAACACAATATTCAAGCCACGTCACTAACTCGATGGCTTAGATAGGTTCAATTCCAACCCAGCCAAGTGGTGGAATCTTTTCTACAAGAATAACACGGCCAATTTCTTCAAAGACCGGAAGTGGCTTCGGCAAGAATTCCCGGTTCTAGCTGAGATTACCAAAGAGGATGCTGGCCCAACGATCTTGTTGGAGATTGGTGCCGGCGCTGGCAACACAGCGTTCCCAGTTCTAGCCGTGAATCAAAATCCGCATTTGAAAATCCATGCTTGCGACTACTCCAAGACCGCTGTAGAGGTCATGCGCAAACACGAGTCTTACGATACAAAGCTCATCCAAGCCGATGTTTGGGATGTCGCCGGAGATGACTTGCCACCCGATGTTGAGGAAGGCTCTGTAGATGTTGCCGTGCTGATCTTCATTTTCTCCGCGCTGGCGCCCCAGGAATGGGCCAAGGCTGTGCGCAACGTGCACAGGGCATTGAAGCCGGGAGGTCTAATATGCTTCCGTGACTATGGAAGAGGAGATTTGGCTCAAGTCCGCTTTAGAAAAGGGCGTTATCTCGACGAGAACTTCTACATCCGGGGCGACGGTACCCGTGTGTACTTTTTCGATAGGGACGAGCTGGCCGCCATTTGGAGGGGGGAGACCGGGCAGGAGGGCCACAATGCCTCGCCGTTGTTCGATATTGAAAATCTTGGAGTCGATAGACGGCTGCTCGTGAACCGTGCATCAAAGCAGAAGATGTATCGTTGCTGGCTCCAAGGCCGCTTTAGAAAGAAATAAACACTAAACTTTAAAGCATGTAAAATGCATCTGCTTTCAGTACAAAAGGTTCTTCCTGATTCTGACTCTATCCTCGGGTCCAACTCCAATGTGGTCCAGGTAATTGTCGAGCCCTCCGTATTGATCGGAAATATGCTGGCTGACCTTCGTGATCATCTCGCTGGCGGTATCAGCCCAGTCTTCCGTCAGGCCGATCTGCCGGATTTCCATAATCCGATGGTGCCGATCGGAGACTAATGCGGCGTCTGTCAAGAGATAGTCGTGCTCGATGGCTGGCAAGGGAGTGTCAAGGATCATCAGAAGTAAAGCACAAACGAGACCTATTCATGGGGCGAGGAGTCAGTGGAACCCAGGATGACACTTGAAGGGCTTGGCTCTCTACCTGTTCGGTCTTTCCCTTGGGTACAGTGGATCACCGAGGGCAGCGATTCAACACTGGCGTAGAGTAGCAGGGCCTGCCGTATCTCAAACACAGAGTGATCTAACGTGTCCAGACCCATGCCTACGAGCCCACGAGGGAGCATAACTTGGCGAGACACAACACTGACAGCTTGCAGTCTGTACCCCAAAATGTACAAGAACAGCACCTTCCTGGCAGCAGAAGGACATCAGCCATGGCAAGAATGATACGATGGTGGATGCGAGTCTTACAGAAGATTCCACCATGAGAGCTGGCGGGCCAGGTGTTTCTCGAATGCCGGCCCAGTGATCCTGACATTTTCGTATCTAAGCCCTTCGATTCGAAGAGACGGACGCTGGTCTGACGGCAGATGCACAGATTGGGTGTGGTGTTTTGCAGCTTGTTCACGATGTTCCGTCCTAGCTGAATCAGCGCCACGGTGCGAGCTTGGCTGTTGCATGTGCTTACTTTGATCTCAGATCGATGATTGTTTTGACTCCGAATTCATCCTTGAGAGCATGTCTATCGCTGCTTGTCGCATGGTCTAAAAGTAAAAATTCGATTAGCATGTGCCTCCACAACTCAAACGGAGAGGGTAGACACACCTAGTCGGGCTGAACGATAGAAGACGCCCTCACGAATTCGCCTAAGAAACAGTCAAAACAGCCAGCTTTAAGGGCAAGCAGGGTGCCATCCGGTGTTCGAACCTCTGGCCTAGGAATTTGTTGACAGTCTTGCCGACATCGCGGAAGTTGAGGACTTGCTCTAATTGTGCTTGAGGATCCATATCAGAAATCGAGAGTCGCTCTCATCAGGCAGCATTCCGGTAACAAAGTTTGGCTTGGAGCCTTGTATGGTCCAATCACCGTTTGACGGCGTGGCACAGAGTTGGGTTGAATCATGTTCGGCTCGCCTTGAGCAGATCTAGGATCCTGGATCGAGGGCTTTGCAGGGGTCTATGTGGCATGGTTCTAAATGCACCAGGCTGCGCTCTAGTGCATTGTCTATGGGTCGCTGGCAAGATGGGGAGCATGATTGCAATCATAACGTTTCCTCTATCTCAGGGAATGAGACCTGAATTGATTAACCCAGATAGATACTGGCTAGTCCATCTGTCTCAGTAAATAAGACTTGATGTGATCACCAACCCTAGGTAGATATTGGTTCAAGTTTCCAGATTGGGATGGATTATGGTCAACAATGCCGCGAGGAGGACGTCACTATCAGCATTCACCAGTCTGTTTCGCTCTGAGTACAGCATCGGCAACCTCCTGTATCACTGTAGCGCGTATCGGTCGTGAGGTTACAAAGCAGTCCTTTCCTTTACTGTACAGACCATTCAGTTGCAATTCGAGCCACCGTTTCAGACAGTTTGTGGTTAGCGTCAATATAGGCGACATCAAAAGGCAAGGCACTGACGCAAGCCCCAATGGTACTGCGGCAACTGGCGCGGGGGCATGAATGCGGGAAGGCCAGTCTACGTCACTTGGGTCTCGATGAATTCCCAAGCCAGCCACCGCCAACGGTGCCGTCCTAGTCGGTGGGGGAGAGACGAATCATGTGTGAAGCAGCGGTCAACACCTCCCAAGGTCACGGCACTCCTGATGGACCTCGATTTCTTTTGTTGACATTCTTTTCGATGGTTGGGTGATTGCCCTGGAAGCAAGGTCAAAGGTGATGAAAGTGGCCAGAAGCAGAGGGCAAAGGGTCTCTCGGTGGTGGCCGTCCGCCTTCGCCGTCCATTCGCAGGGCGCAAGGCCTCGAGTCGCCGTAGCTGAAGATGGTCGAGAAGGCAGACTAAGACGTAGCTCGTGATGTGATGGCGCTGAGAGGTGAGATGCCGCTGGGCCCTACCAGTGGCTTCCCAGACTTGGTGGCACCATGGCACCAACAGTTCGCCGTCGCTTTAGCGTCATGCAGCTGCCCGCTTCATCATGGATGGCCTCAGCCCCGAAGGGTTCTCCATGACGTCAGCCCGCTGTGGTCGTCCGGGGGGCGAGAGGAGGCAAGGTAACTCGAACCACCGCTTCCTGCCCTCTGCGAGGCAACTCGAGCCTACATGCCATGCGCGGAAGGTACTTGTCGTCCGCCCAGCTGCCGTCCCTCTTGGCAGCGCCTCTCAGATTGAGACTTTGGGTCATCGTCACCTTTACACCTCTAGCTCCTAGGGATTCCGTCGCCAATTGCTCCATTCTTATAATCTAGCCGGCCTGCCCAATCTGGGTCTCCTCGTCCCTAAACTCTTCCGATCCTTGTCGACTGCACTTTGGGCGACTTTGACCCTGTGAACATCCTCCCCACTCCTACCGAATGTAGTAGCACCTGATCTTATAGTATATCATCATCATCATCATCGTCGTCCTCATCCTCATCAGTAACCGCAACAGCAGCTGTGCGATTACATCGTCACCGTCATTATCCTTATCCTCGACGACATCAGCAGCGTTGTTTATCGTTGGAGAACTCGCATACCACGACGTTAACCGACTTCCAATGCTCTCTTAATCGCCATCCTCTCTTCGATTTGCTGGACGCTTTATCCCAATTGCCCGATTGTCCCACAGCCAAACGAGCCCACAGGCCCTCCCTTCGACGACTCCAGCTTCGTCCCTCCTTTCAGCCCAGTCATTAAACCTATCAATCAGCACATCATGCTCGAGGACCCTCCTCCCCAGGCTGCACCGGGTACGTTCAGATTTAATATAATTATTATTTGCAGCACCCCATTGAGCCATCAGCGTCATGGCGACATCCTCGCTCGATCCCTGCTGTCCCCGCACTCATCCACACATCCCCAACCATATGCATACATGCTTACACTGTCCATAGATTTCACAGCCGGCCGCCTCAAGTATGCGGACCCTCGCAGCCTTCCAAGTTTCCCATCACATGGACTCAGCCCCAACGGAGCTGCTGCTAGTGCCGCCGCCTCCCTCGGATGGGCCAGTCAAAAGCCTGTCGAACCCTGGAAGCCCGATGAGTCTTCCTCTGCTTTCGCCGCCGCTGTTCTCGCCAAAAACTACAAGATGACGCCAGCATGGGAGCCGACCTCGCACTCAGATGGGGCCAAAGCTGCACTCCTCGCCGTGGGTTCTGCCGATGCTGCCCTGAGACGTGCCAACAGTGCCAAAGCCCCAAAAAGTGCCCATGACGGCTGGGGGAATTCAGCAGCCACGCAAGCATTCCACGCATCAGGTCCAGCTTCTCCTCGACAGGTCAACCTATCACACGGAAACTCTGCCGCCAACCAAGCCTTCGCCGTCAACCGGACGCTTTCCACCAGAAAAGGCAATGTCTCGAACGCCGCCGAGGATGGCAAGTCCCTTGCTGCAGCCAAGGGTGCCATGTCAGCCAGACCCCGTGCTACCTCTTCGCCCTCTCAGCCCCCCTTTTCCAGGGATTCGCAACCCGCAGCTTCTAGTGCCCTGAATGGCGCAACTATGGCTCACCGGGCCTCGATGAAGACCAGGGCGCCTGCCAAAGACGTGGGCGCTGTTCCCGTTACCACCATGACACGCAATATGTTCACTTCGCACCCAATGGTCCAGCCTGAAGTTGACGAGCAACAGCGCAATCAGGAGTTACATCAGAGTGCCGTTGAAATGGCCAGGAAAATGTACACCCTGCAGCAGAAGAACATTGACCAGTCCAAAGATGATGCATCAGAAAGCACCAGACCGGCTTCGTCTACGCCATTCATAAGCTTACAAGATGCTGCCTACAAACAAGCCCAGGAGCGTTTGTCCAAGCTGCATGACGATCACCAAAAAAACCGTGAATATCAGGAATATTACGGCAGCGCGCAAAGCCCCAAGCCCCGTTTCTCTATGACTGCCAAATTTCGACGACGGGCGTCTAGCGACGGCGATATGGATGATCAGGAGCAATCGCAGCGCATCAGACAACAGATGTCCATGTTTTCCTCCAAACTGTCACAGGTGGACAGTAGTAAACGTGACAAAGATCGTGAGGCACTGATGGCGGCAGCCCAGCGGAATGTCAAGGCAAGGCTACAAGGGATGGATGAAAAAGTCTACATGGAGACTGGGAAAGTCAATCCCAACAAGATAGCCGAGTGGGAAACCAGAGCGCAGCAAGAAGCACAGGCTCGTCACGAAACACGCGCAGTCAATAAGGGCAAGGTCGATCTCGGAGGTGGAAAGTTTATGGACCCGGACGAAGTCAATGCCATTGCTTCGAAAAGGGTCCAGCCGCTGCTTGATGACATTAATGAAAAGGCAGAGGTAGAGCGAGAACGATTGGCCACACTGAAATTAGAAGAGGAGGCCAAACAAGCAGAACAGGAGAAGCAGAAGGCTCGCGACCGGGAGATCAAGGAGATCAAACGAAAAGTCAAGGGTAAGTTGGCACGGCCATGCACATCTTTTGTTACCATGACTAACCAAGTAGCAGAAGAGGACAAACAAGAAGAGCGTGCAAAGAAGCAACAAAGCAAGCAGGAAGAGAAGGAAAAGAAGGATGAAGAAAAGGCCGCCAAAGCCGAACAGAAGAGATTGGCCAAGGAAGAGAAACGCAAATCTAGGCACGACACCTTCGGATCTGGCCAACACACAGACAGGTCCGAAGATGAGGAGGGTGGACGGGATGACGTTACTCCTAATGTGCAGTCTATGGACGAGACACACCCTGACCTCGTGGTTGATACTGCAGTAGAGACTACCACAACGGAGCAACCAAAGACAGCGGATGAAACTACCTCTCCAACGTCCAAAATGAAGGGCTGGATTAAGAATCGGTTCTCAAGGAGGAAATCAACTGGAGATCAAAACGAAAAGAAGAAGGCCTTCCTAGGAGGCGCTGCCTTACGTCAGGGAGGGAATGAAAGCTCAACCAGTTTGGAGAATCGGCCATCCAGCATGCGCGATGTCGCCTTGGCCGGGCGCGACAACACTGAACCTACGACGGATTCGCGCGGGGTCAGTCCTGTTAGCAGCAACAGCTCAGCTTCGACTGAACGCTTCGACGACGCACCCATGGTGTTGCCGCGGCCGCTGGGGGATCCTGCGGTACGTACAAGCAGTAGCCCTACGCGAGACTCGCGATTTCGGGAGTTGATGGATCGATAAATGTTCACATTGTCAAATTTCTGTTTTGATTTCTCTTGGGAACGGTAGTGTCGGGCGTTGGAATAGTGGCCAGGATTGGTCAAAGATGCGTTGGTGGTTATTATTCTAAGTAACTCAATGGTATGAATATTTCAAAGCTATGCCGCGTATTATATCAAATTTGCTATATCAATTATTCATGAGACGTTTGGTAAACACTAATCGAAAGTATCAGAACAGTTCCCAGGATGATCAAGCAATAGATGCTTCAAAGTCATGTCATGGTCCCATAAATCACAATTCCTCGCTTGAATTACATCTGAAGCACAAATGTTGAAAGACAGAGTCTTTATCCTCAACTCCCCGCATCAAAACGCCATTGGGAAAGGAAGCAGGATGTAGCATCCAGGGCGCATAATTCCTCATGCAAGACACAACCAAGAAAATGCGCTTTGTCGAACACAACCACAACCACAACAGGCCACTAGAAGTTCGTCGGGTGAGATCTATTCGAGTCACCATTATAGTAATGAGGCCCACCGTTGTGGTAGTTGGAGTTGCCGTTGTTGTAGAGTGGGTTGGAGGCGACACCCTCCTCCATGGCGTACTCAGAGGGCTTGACGAAGCGGCGGGTGCGGGACTTAGTCTTGACGGCCGGTGCCAGGTCGACGTAGAAGGAGACGGCGTAGAGAGTGAATATTAGGGAGACGACCCACTCGAGGATGGCGCCGACGTTGGTCAGGTCGCTGAAGGTGGTGGCGGCAAAGGCGATGGCGAGGCAGAGCTCAACGAGGACGAACGTGAGCTTCATCCAGAAGGAAATTCGAAGGACACGGAAGTGGCGGTTGTCTGGGGGTTTATTAGTATGAAATGGACAAGACAATACGAAGGGGGTAGAAGGGGGGGGAGGGGGGTTGACGGGGAGACGTACTCAAACCCAGGCGGCCGTACTCCCAGCAGATGAAGATGGCAGAAAGCAGGTAGCCGGCAATGAAGCACAGAAGAAAGATATTGTGCAGGCGATTATAGTTATTGGTATCAAAGATGCTCAGCAGGATCAAGCCAGCGGTGCCGATGAGCGCAAAGATGATGGACAGGATGGCGAGAACCTTTTCCATGGTGGTGCCGTTGGGGGCGAGCCGGCCGTTGTGGCGCAACCAGCGCTCGGCGGCGAAGGACAAGTCGAGGAAGACGGTGGTGACGACGGAGCCGGCGATGAAGAGCGGCTGGAGCTCGTCGGCGCCAATGTCGCTGATGTAGGCGATGGTTTGGCCGTCCGTCATGCCCGGGTAGCGCCGGCTGTTCTCGTTGATGATCCAGTGGAGCAGCATGCCGAGGAGCATGCCGAGCCAGACGAGGCCCGAGATGACGGGGAGCCACTTCAGCGCGCGATGTCAGCTATGTNGATGAGGACGAGGTGGTTTTACCCAGTATGATATCCAGCCTCGGATAGCCATTGCGGTTTCGGGTGATGAAACGTGCGAGATATGGAAAGGCCTAGCGATGGAGTGTACAGAAGGACTCTGGTCGCGTGATCAAACGAAGACGTCTAGATGCCGTCGCCGTCGCCCTTGCTTCCGCGGTGATCCTGCCTCTCTTGTTGGAAAGCCGTGAATCTACGTGTATATCGTAACGTCCCAACAAGGCACGCCGCCCTCTGTTCGTAGCGTGGATTGCGGATTGGGTGTGCTCTACAACGGATATCAAGAAAGACAAGAAGTAAAAGTCTATACTGTAAAAAGGTAGGGAGGAAGGTGAAAAGGGAAAATGAAGGTCGAAAGAGAGCGCTGTCGGGAATGGACAGGGGCGTGTGAGCGCGGCGTAGGGCTTGTTTGGGCGTGGCTTGGCAAGGAAGAAAAAGGTTGTCTGGGATCAGGACGATGGGGAGGTGGATACCCTGACGACGATGACAACGGCGACGACACGGCGACGACAAAGGGCGGCCGAGCCGGTCCGCTTGCGATGCTTGGAAGGGAAAAGGCCGAGGGGGGGTGGTGGTGCATTCCATCATCTTGTAGATGCATCTTGAATTTATCTTGTCCTGGACCAGCACCTGTGCCTACACCGAAGTATCACGAGCCTCACCAAGCCACCATGAAGCAACCACGCAACCTCGCCCAATCGATACAAATCCTCGCTCCCGGCGTTAACAGCAAGGGCCATTCCCTAACCCCCTTGCAACAACGGAAGGCTCGGGCACAACTAACCTCCCGGGAGACGATTCCACACCCCCCTGCATGGGTTTGGGGGGGATGGAATGACGTAGGATCTGCGCGGAGCAGGGGGCTGTGGCTATCTGTCGTCATCGCTTGTGCTAGCGGCGAAGCTAAAAACGACGGGAAACATGGGAAAATGGGGACGGGAGGAAGAGCAGCCTGCTGAAACAGGTGCAACCGAAATGCATGTAAATAAATAAAATAAATACAGATGACTATCCACTTAGCCGGCGGCCCGCGCGCATCGGCGGAAGTTGCTAGCTTGGCGGCCCAAAACAAGCTTTGCAACAAACCCGTGCTATCGGTTTTGTTGCTTCCCATCGGTTGATCTTGAGTTTGATTATCGGGTCCGGTGCCCGGGGTTCCTCCGGTTCCATGTGGCCATTTCGGAACATCAACGTCACCATTCGCTATTCGTGACAACGGCATCTTATGCCATTATGTCTCATCATGCACCGATCAGGTAGTAGAGAAGACTAGGCGAGGATAATTCACCCGTGGCTTAGTAGAACCTCACCCCCGTTGTCTTGGAGCGTACCCTCAGCTGTGGCTTATTCAACGGCTCAGCTAGGCTAGACTTCCGATGCTGCAAAAAAAAAAAAAGTGCTGGGAAACCCCAACTACAGCTAGGCCGCCTATGGTCAGTTGGCTGTGCTTGACAGAGCCTCGAGATGGTGTTGGGGGTTTCCTTCTTTGGTGGCACGCCGAGGGACCCCTCGGTGGCATTACTACTACACCCTACATCTGTTCAGTCATCGAGGTATTCGCAAATCTTATCGGGCACGCGAACACGTTCCCTGAACTACTGATCAGGCTTGTCTCACACGTTTAACCCCATGCGTAGAGCAACCATCGGATAATAAGCGAATGTTCTTTGATTGTGCGTCTCCAGAAAAGACCACTCCGACCCCACGAGCCACGCGTGGTTCTCTTGCCTTGCCGGTGCGAAGCGTCCTTTGAGATCAACAAGCCGTGTATCTATGTACGCGTAATTATAATTATATAGGAACAAATGTTTTAGTTGGAGACGTGATCAGCAGCACGTTGCTTTTTCGGTGACGGAAGCCATCGTCGTCACTCATGTTTCCGCAAACCATCAGCTAGCCCGGCCCAGACTCAACTTAGTCGTGGTGCTCAGGGTAATGATGATCCTCCTCTTCAGGCTTCTTCTTGTCACCCTTCTTCTTGTCATCCTCCTCCTTCTTCTTGTCTCCCTTCTTAGGCTCCTTGAAGTCGTCGCCGGTGATGTAGGGCGTGAAGACGAACTCGGCGAAGGCCTCGCGGATGGAGCCGTGGGTGCTGCCGTCGACGGCACCCTGCTTCTGCATGATCTCGCGCTCGTACTTCTCGCAGTGCATGCGACGGACAAGCTCGTACACGTACGTCTATCGCCAGTCAGAACCCAATGTTCCCACTTCACGCAGGACACTCCAGGGGCCTTGGCCCATGGTGCTTGGCTTTCAGGGTTCACTTACGTAGTCGGCAGCGCGCAAGCTGTTGATGGCGGTGATGATGTACTTGTCAGTTCCACCCTCGAGGTACTCGCTCTTGTACTTGATGAGCTTCAGGAGGCGGATGATGGCCTCGGCATACTACGGACGTTTTGGTTAGCCCCTCGGTCAGAAGGCATACACCACAAAACACTTACGGTGCGGTAGCAGCAGGCAATCTTGCCCTCCTGGCGGCAGTCCCAGCACTTGTTGAGGTTGGACTTGTCAATCTTGGTGTCGAAGAGATCCAGCTCCCACTCAAGCTCGTACAGGGCCTTCTTGACGGGCTCCCAGCAGCGGGCGTTGCGGTCGTCGCAGTCGATGGACTTGACGAGGTCGTAGATGTAGTCGGCCTCGGCGGCGAAGAAGTGCAGCTTCTCGCAGACAATCTTCTCCGTCAGCTTCTCGTAGTGCTCGAGGTGAGGCTTCTGGGGGTGGGGGTGGTGAGGCTTCTGAGGGCGGTGGTGGTGGTGGCCGCGGTTGTAGCCATTGTCCTCGTGCCAGACCTCGGAGATGACAAAGTCCTTGTGGTCGTAGTACTTGGGGTAATCGCCAGCGAGGGCGGGAACGGCGCACAGCGCAGCCAGGGCCAAGGTGTACCTCATGGTGACGAGCGAGAGATGCCTCGAGGAACGATGGTTGAGCAAAGAGAGTACGGTACTGATGATGGCGGGAAGTAAGCGAATGCTGAGCTGGTGAGATTCACAAGCTTGAGAAGGAGGAGTGAGCCTCATCTTAAATAGACATGTGCCATGGCTGCCGTCGACAAGTTGATATTGTTCCTGCCTGACATGTGCTGGTTCCAGTTTGCTGTAAGTTGGCCCATCCTGGGGTACGTCGTCTCGAGGAAAGGTGAACAACAAACAGAGGCACACGCAGGATTATCGGCTACATGCCTCCTAGGCCGTTCCCATCGCCAACGGTATTCGTCCTCAACGACCTCCTTGGCTCGCGGCAGTTCGGAGTGGCGATGGGTGGCTGATGGTCAAGCAAGCCGTTTGCCAGCCACGCCGAGGGTCCAGAACCAAGTTCACGATGAAGGACATCATCGACTGTAGCAGCAGCCTTCGGGTAAAGGTTTGGTTGAACGGATGGCGCAATCGCATCTATATTACTAGGCGTTCTTTGTATGGCGTTGAAGCTTATTCTACGTCCATGCAGGGATCATAGTCCGATTCCGCCTGGTCACCGATGCTTGTCCGGCTCTGAGTGAAGCCACGAAAGGGGCCGTTGGGCGTGATTGGTGGATAGACGAAAGGTTCGGTTGAATGGGCCGTTGACAGGTTTGTGAGAGTTCATCCAAGTGCCTGCCTACCCTATGCGTGTTTGTGGATCAAGGAAAGCTTCACACCTGGCGCACCTGCCAACGTCAGGCCGTTCTTCAACTTGTGGAGGTCCGTTCGTCTAGTGGCAGGTACGCCGGGGCCGCCAGCATCCAGGTCAAGCAAGAGCAATAGGTGTCTGCAATGCCTTTCGCGCTGCCGCCTTCTTCGATCCCTCCATCTTCTTCATCGCCGCTTGTCCTGGACGCTATTTTACTTGACCGGGCTGTTGGATCATGCTTGCATGTCTACAAGCCGGTGCAGCAGCAGCGCAAAATAGAGTGAGTGTATGGCAGTCAGAAACGACCAAACTCTACCTCGTTGGCAAATCAGTTGAGAGGATGATCCAGCCAGGTTCGCCCGGATGGTATCTTGGTATTCATCTCTGCCATCAGTGGCGCGGAGTTCGTGTTGGAGATGGTTGTCGGCGTTGTGGTGTTTAGTGGAGTTCCTCTACTTGTCGCGACGCCTAAACCGGTACTTTCCGAGCTTCAACCTCTAAACTTTATCCTTTCACCACGAACCTGCCACAACCTCCCAACGTCGCACGCCATCGCCCATCATCTTCCACACCGTCTCCGGCAGCCTCTTCCGTAATAAAGGAATAGTCAATTTGGCTTCTCCACTCTCCCGTCTTTCACGTGCTATCTCCTCATCTCCCAATCACGTCCCTTCGAATCGAACAGTTACCACCAACATCGCGCCCGAATAGCTCGCCCGACGCCAATCGACCTACCACGCTCTCCTACCGATCCGGCTCATCTTGTCTTCTTCCGCGGCACCGCTTTCCGCTTTGGCTCCGGCCCCGGTTTCAGCTCCGTCCTGCGTTCGCGAGACCTCCCGTCAACCATGGACCTCGCTGAGCAGATGAACGAGGAGGAGAAGAGCAAATATGTCAAAGGTAGATAGATGGTCATTTAGGCTTCGACATTCCGTCTAGCCCCCAGTTTCGTGCGGAAGCTCACGTTCGAAAGCTTGGAACTTTCAACCAACGTCCAGCATGGGCTAACACCAATGGCGATTCGCAGGCAAACGACTAGGCGAGGGTACCTACGCCATCGTCTTTCTCGGTCATGTACGCTCCGATACCTCCACAAAGGTCGCCATCAAGAAGATCAAGATACAGAAAGAGTACACAGAAGGCATGGCTCCCGACGCCGTCCGAGAACTCAAGCACCTTCAGGAGCTGAGGCACCCCAACATCATCTCCCTCCTCTCCGTCTTCTCCTCCAAAGACCAGAACCTTAATCTCGTCCTCGAGTATCTACCACTTGGCGACCTGGAAATGCTCATCCGCGACGTTGACAACGTCCGCTATGGTGCCCCTGACATCAAGGCGTGGATGGGCATGCTGGGCCGCGCCGTTTGGTTTTGCCACGAGAGCTTCGTATTGCATCGTGATATCAAGCCCAACAACTTGCTCATCGCTGCCGATGGCGAGCTAAAGCTTGCTGATTTTGGTCTTGCCCGTAGCTTCGCCGACCCGCACCAAAACATGACCTCCAACGTCATCACACGCTGGTACCGACCCCCTGAGCTGCTCTTCGGTGCCAAGCACTACAGCGGCGCCGTCGACATTTGGTCGGTCGGTACCGTCTTTGCTGAGTTGATCCTGCGCGCTCCATTCATGCCCGGTAACACGGAGCTGGACCAGGTCAAGATGATTTGCGATGCTATCGGTACCCCAACCGACGACAACTGGCCTGGCGTTTCCAAGCTGCCAGAGTATACCGTCTCCGGTCAGATCCCTCTCCGTAGCAAGGACTGGTTCGAGGCGCGCTTCGGCACGGTCGGCTCCCAGGGCGTCGATCTGCTGATCAAGACCCTGATACTCAACCCCAAGAAGCGCATCACAGCGCGCGACATGCTCAAGCATCCGTGGTGGCACGCCGAACCCAAGCCCAGTCGCAAAGTGGACCTGCCTCGCAAGGGCGGCGGCGAGGAGAAGATGGGTGCCGACCTCAAGCGTCGGCCTGGCGTCATTGACGACGGCAGGGGAGCCAAGATTGCTCGCAAGCTCGATTTCGGGCAGAAATAAACATGTTTCTCTTTTCTGTTGGGCACTCGGTCAGCAACGAATGCGTCCAAGACGCGAGTGCGACATCTCCCGAGCGCGAAAGGGATGGCTTCCCTTGTAAGTGTACATATAGGGATTACGTAGATACCAACATCTGGTCACGGGAAAACGGGCACAAGCGTGGGAATGGCGTTCTAAAAGCCAGGGTTCGGTTTGGATGGAAGTCCTATGGATATAGGGGCTGCACTGTTCATCACAGCTGGCGTCGGCGGTCACGAGACATGTAGATGAAATATTGGGGATTTGGTAGAAGCACAAAAAGATGGCGACGATGACATCTTTACCCTTTCAAGTGATTGCTCAAGTATCATTCCAATGTGTTTTCACGTGGCTATATGCTTCATGTTCCCCAAATCACGCTCCAATGTCCTCGACTCCGCATCATTTCGCTTTTCTTTTTTCCCCTCCCAGTTTCAGATGGTGCTCCGCCTCTGCCCTCTTCTTTTTACATGAGCGCACACTCCATGCCGTACATGGCGCGCTCGACCCTCGTCTTGACCTGGTACCAGTCGGCGCGGCGCTGGGCGTACTCGTAGACCTCCTCGGCGCGGAAGACGCCGGCGAAGCGGTCGCCGTCGGCGATGACGGTGGCCATGTCCTTGGCGTGGCTGGGGTCGATGAGGTAGATCTGGCTGAGCTCGCGGAGGGCGCGGAAGTAGGGCAGGACGTCGTTGTTGCGCAGGGTGCGGACGTAGTCGAAGTACAGGTTCATGTCGGCGATGAGCTTGACGGCGCCGTCGGTGCTGACGCGCTGGCGCTTGAGGTGCTTGCAGATGGCGTTGAAGAGGCGCAGGCCGACCTCACCGTTGAAGACGTCGAGCATGGACTTGTCCGTGGTGCCGACGAGCATCTTGGTGTGCGACGACACCAGGTCCACGATGCGCCTGGCCGTCGGCGTCGGCCCAATGTCCAGGTCCGCGCCGATGCTCCCCGTCTTGTCCGTCGCCGAGCCGACGGGCGCCGGGTTGTAGTCGGTCGGCTGCTGCGTCGTGCCGTTGAGGTATTCCACCTCGTCCATCAGCACGTCGATGCCCTTGTTCAGGCCGGCCGCCACGCTCTCATCGAGCATCTGCTCAAACTTCTTCTTGGCCAGCCCAGCCGGGTCCAGGAAGTCGTTCTTGTCCGCAATCTTGGGCGTCGCCAGCTGCTGCTCGTAGAAGACGTCAATCATCTGACTTATGAGGTCTCCCACGTTGACCAGCTCGATGAAGGTGACGAGCGGCGCCACCCCTGACTGGTTGTGGTCGCTGACCTCTCGAGGATTGTAGTGTGATAGGTGGTCTACCGCAAGCTCGAAGCCGCTCTTGATGTGCTTCTGGCCTAGGATGCGCAGCAGCGCGACGAATATGTTTGCGCACTGCTCTTTGGCTTCTCCCCCAACCTGACCCCCTAATTTGATGAAGACGGCCGCTCTCCCGAGACTCGCCTTGGCGGTGTGCACCAGCTTGAGCGCGACCTCGACGCTGAACAGCGTCTTGATGCCCTCGAGTTTCGAAGTCATCAGGGCCGCTTTGGCCGCCAGCTCGTCGGTGGGTGCCTTCTCTGGAAGTGGACTGTGTCGGTCATCCGAGCCGACTCCTGTGCTCGGGGTTGCTATCCCAGGTTCGTGGGGGGCATTCAGGGTCGTAATATTAGTACTGGAAGTTGTTGAGGCAGGCTTTGCCTGTCCAAATGGAGATCCCATTGGAAAGCTCGGGAGAACCGTCACCGGCATCATGATGACCTTTTTGAATGAGCTCAAAAAGTCCTTCTTGTCGGCTGTACGGTTGAAGTTGGACATGTAAAAGGACTCAAGCGATGAGTCCTGCTCCGACAGTTTCTTATCCCAATCAGCGACCTCGGCGTCAGCCTGGCGGATAAAGCAGTCGAGTTCCTCCTGTAGGTAGAGGTCAACGTGAGGCTCGAAGACTCTGAGCGTCAGTTCCACGGCCTTTTCGTCAATGTTTCCCTTGAAATCCTGTGGAGGTTTCACCGACTGGAAGAACAGCAGAGTCTGTTCAAATATACCCGATACAGCTTTTAGGTACGAGGCAAGACTACGCTCATGGGATTCGTCAAACAATGTCGTCGTGTACTCGTGGATCAGATCCTCGCGTACTTTGTCCAGAAAGGCCCAGAATACATTCGAGGGTTCGGGGAATATGCGCTCAATCACGCCAGCCTGGTCGTTCACTTTGGCTAGCAGGATCTCGAAGTAGAGTCGAGAAGGTTCCAGGGAGACGTCGTCCGCAGAACCGCGATTCAGGCAGTCTATGGGATTGACCATCAGCTCGCGATCATCGAATATCGGATGTTTCTGTATGAAGAGATCCACGCCGCTCCTGGCACTGTCCAGAGTGTGGAGAACATGGGCATATCTTCGCATCCGCCCGTCCACGTCCCAGAACTCATAACCCTGCTCGAATTCCCGCAGTACGGCACTTTCGAAAATGGCTGTCATGGACTTCAGCCTCTCCTCCCGTTCGTGACAACCCTCGGCCAAGTCGCTTTTGGCAAAGCGAACCAGATTCGACAGCATCTTGGCTTGGCTCTCTGGGTCCCGGAACGCCTGGAATATGATGGGATCTGCATGGGACCTCGCCTTGATCATGTCGTAGTAGAACGGTGCCAGGGCGCCGTAAATCTTGCCATACTCCTGTCTCGCCCCGCCCCGGATGCTCTTGACATCGCTGAAGACGTCCAGGTATGCAGACGGGTCGCGGGTGGGGTCCTTGGCCGGCGCGCCGATGGTCATCGTCTCGAACCCATCCTGCAGTCCGGCGACAGGATCTGCCTGCATCTTTTTCTCCTCCGCGGATGCATCGAAAAGGGTTGTGACAACTTGAGGCCCCGCGGCGACGTCGGGTTGCTGCTTGGCGGCAGCGTTGGCTCGCTCGGCAGCCTCGCGTCGTCGACGTACATAATCCTCGAACCGCTGCCGCGCCTCGCGCTCGTTCCAGCAATTCATCATCCTCAGCCGGGACACCCAGCGGGTGTCGTCGTACACCATCTCCCGCATGCGGCGGGAGGCGCGAGCGAAGCGCATCTGGTCGGCGATGGGCAAGTAGTCGAGGATGGCAACGAGAATCTCTGCAACACGACACATCAGTCAGGGGCCCAGTGCCATGTCCGACGCCCAGAGCACGGTACCTGCAGGTAGGTTGGATCTCGCATCAATCATCTCCGTAGCTTGCAGGGCGCTGAGGATGCTGCCACCGCGAGCGGCGGAAGCACCTCTTGATTTGTACATGGTTTGCCGCGATGCGTCCTGCGAGTCGACACGATGGTTG
This sequence comes from Stachybotrys chartarum, assembly GCA_001021365.1. Taxonomy (NCBI): domain Eukaryota; kingdom Fungi; phylum Ascomycota; class Sordariomycetes; order Hypocreales; family Stachybotryaceae; genus Stachybotrys; species Stachybotrys chartarum. The sequence continues at coordinate 2,664,586 of LDEE01000002.1, read as the reverse complement.
GTAGGCTCCTGTTTCCACGACACACCTTCGGTGACGGTGTCCGTTCCTCAAGTATATCCTGGCACCTGGTGATGCATTGTCGAAACGCTCGGAGCCGCGAGAGGTGGCAATCGCGGGCCCGTAGGTTCAGGGAAGAATTCGATTGGGTCTATGCGGCAATTGAGAGGCTAAGTCAGTTGTTGGATGATAATAGAGAGCTGGGGGGATGAGGCGGAGGCACGACGTGTAGCGAGCAGGCCGGGCTTTGACGTCGTCCAGGGATGGAAGCAGCTCCAGGTTCCCGCTACAGACNCCTGCCGGAAGGAGGGGCAGCAGCCGGTTGCTATCGATCGCAGCCCCTTAATGTAGTAGGTACCTCATCCGATTTCAACTTTCATCTTTCTACCCTGGCTCAAGTGCCATGATCACGTCGATCCTCGTTTTCCCTGCTGTTGTTTTTCACCTCTTGCACTCTTCGAACAACGACTCCGGTGGAATACATTCACCTACGTTGTGACTTTCCTCCAAGCATATAGACAGGCAGCTTTGCGGGTGTCCGATGGGACTAGATGATGTACTCTCAATCCCAGCATAATCGTTTCGCCAACCACAAAGATGCACATATCGACATTGATTACAACCCAGTCAAACATGGGATATATCAATGTCTCCTCTTGAGAGAATGGAATGTCAACTTGGCTGTAGCCGGAGTATCAATCGGACACGATCGCCATGGGCTACCCTAGAGATAGATGCAGACTTCAACCAGAATCTACCATCCTCAAACAATACAGTCCATCTAGTGGCGGGGTGGTGCTGGCGCGCGTAGGGTATTTATTGAGTAGTCTGGTCGTCATGCTTCTACAGAGTGACAACGACGATACCTTCCAGCTCAATGCCTTTGTTTCCTCCAACCAACACCTCCTTAACACTAGAAACCGACTTTTGTTCTATACCCAAGAAGACATGCTTGCCAAACCCCTTTCCTTATTTTCAGTACCAACGTGTATATACCATAATTCCATAGCCCTGTAATTTTATTCTAGAAACGTGAATAGGTGCGTGTGTAAGACATTCATCGCCCTCGTGGCGTCTTTTGCATCAATAACGCAAGAAATGTTGATTTCGCTTGCACCTAAGCAAAATAGTGTTAGCCACAACTAAGGGGGAAAAGGGGAAGAAAGAGGGGAAGAAAGAGGGGAAGAAAAGAAAAAAAAGGAAAAAAGGGAGAGAGAGCCGGAAAGCACATACCCTGGGAAATCATCTCGAGGTTGATAAAGTGCTCCCCCAGCGTGGAAAACATGCGACCAGCTATGCCGACCATGTTTTTCATCTCAGCTCCCACGAGACTCAGGATGGCCATGTCAGACAACACACTAACGTCGCCGCATTCTTCCAGTTCCTTCCACGCCCCGGAAAATGCTTCGGCCTCGACGGTCCCGAAGTGGATGGCCAGCGAGACGTGGACCTCACTGGTGGAGATGAGATCGACAGAGATGGAATACCTGTCGAGGATGGAAAATACTCTGGCAAAGAAGCCATGGGAGATGGATCGCTTGTTCGAGTGCACGTTGATGACGGTGATGTTGTCCTTGATCGTCACGGCTGTCGGGCGCCTTGGCTTCTTACTTATCTCGAGGCGTACCTGTGACGGCCGCGACCGGTGCAGCTGATGGCCTGCTGATAGGCCGAGATCTGGGACAACGAGCGTGCCTGTTCCGCGAGGGTTCTTGACGTTTTTGATCCGTATGGGAATAGGAGGCTGCGCACGAATGACTTGGTCCATGGTCAGGTGATGGATGACCTCGGAGCCATAGAACGTCAACTCCGAGGCCTCGGATGGCGTGATGGATGGTAGAAGGCGTGCCGTCGGAACCTTGGTAGGATCTGCCGTGAAGATACCGTCTACTTCCTTCCAAATCTGAAGTTCTTCGGCTTTGAGCCCGACAGCGCAGAGAGCGGCACACAGGTCGGTGTACCCACGCCCGATGTCGCCATCGATCAAGCTGCCTGGAACGTTGCCGAAGAATCCTGTGACGACCGGGATGCGTTCTCCGCAAGCCTTGATCCTGGTTGTGAAGGCAGAAATGGCGGTCTTGTAAAAGTTGGCATCTATTTGATCCCCGACACCATCGCTGTGCAGGAGGTCACACAGGTCAACATATTCAGCCTCGACGCCCTTCAAGTTGTGGGTTAGCAAGAAAGTGCAGGTGAGTGAGTGAGGTACAGAACATGAAAGATGGGGCGTACCGTGTCCTGCAACAGGCTGGTCATGAAAAGACAGCTGAGCTTTTCGCCGAAGCTGATGACCCGGTCTTTAGAACGAGAGTTGATTTCCAGGTGGAAGCGCTTGGCGGCAACTATGTACTCAACAAGCTCTTGGCACTCGGACTTGATCTTGTCAACAAGAGAAGCCTTTAGTGTGTCATCCTGAACGAACGACTCTGCGGCAAAGACATGGTCGTTGCAAATGTCCATGATGAAGCCCTTGGCTTGCTCAATAAGGGCCAATTGATCAGCCTCAGAGCTTGTGGCAGCGCCCACCGCCTTGAGTTTGGCATACACGCTCAGTAGCCTAGGAAGACGAACGTGTCAACAGCGGGCGACTCAACATTTCAGCAGCCTGTGGGATCTCATACCGACTCGTGGTTCCCTCGGCCTTCTTGCCCGTACTCCGGGCAGAACATACAACGATGACCCGGTTCTCTGATAGACTGGCCCTGGGGTAGTTTGTCAGCCCAATTCAACGCATGGTAAGGGTTGGAAGAGATGAAGCGCATACTTGACAATATCTTGAGCAATCTAAGCCGATTCCGGGCAAGCATTAGCAAGACCATTCATTGCCAAATTGAAGCGACATTTTCACAATGAGACGATGAATCGGAAGATACCTTTATCGGAAACTTGCCAACACTTGTGCCACCAAACTTCTGCACCACCCAGCCAAGGCTGGGTGAATTGCCATGAGTACTGCTCCCCATGCTTGATCAACAGGCCTCGCCGATGCTGTCAAGGATGAGTGGGTTGAGTGAGGCTGTGGCTGAGACTGCGAGGTCGGAGTCGAACAAACGAATGAACGAATGTCTCAATAAGGATTTTGCTAATGATGGGTCCTCAATTGATGATTGGTGAAGTTCTAGGTCGCGGAGGAAGCATAAAAAAAAATTGACTTGGCCACCGACCAGTTCCGATGAGTAAGTCAGTATGTGTCGTCGACGCCTGGACGTGAGATGCAACGAATAATAGCGGGTTTTCAGGGATGGCCAGATCTAGCGGTATGTCATAACCAAAAGAAACAGTATCCGTCGAGGTAGGTGCAACAGGCGGAGAAAATAGGCGTCGTAGGTCTAGGCAAGAGGAAAGAAAGACGTGGGGGTGATGTTGATCGAGGTTGTTAGAATTCAAGAGGTGCAATGCCAACATCAATTTAGGATCTAGGGATAGAGAGAAAAAAAAAATTGAATCTAGGCCGGCGGATGCTTCGAGATCGCAGGCCGGACCCGGAGCTACCGTCCCAGCCTAGCACCGTGGTGACTCGGCATGCGCCCAGTGGAAGGTCGAGTTGAAGGTACCTGCACATTAGCAGTAGTGACCTGGCCGCCTTCGGCTCTGTTCATTGCCCATTGCGGGGGAAGGTGCAGGTACCGTTGGTTGGCTGCCAGTGGCCTCCACCCATCCACGTTGTATCTGCCTCATGCTGCATGTGGCGCCGGGGCAGCTCCTGCATCTTCCTTGATCCGTCGTCTGAATTGCGCACCTTGAAATGAGCAAAGTATAAAGCGCCGGGTGAATGTATGAAACGCGAGAAGCTGCAACGACGCACCATGATATGCCATGTCGTGGCCTCTCGATTACAGGTCAGACTCGGCTGAACCCCACGTCTCGGCCGAGGCTTACTTAGTAGGCGGGCAACACAACGGTCAACAACTTCCAGCGTCCAGCCTCATCTCATGCACGCAGTTCAACATCAACTATCATGTGCAACTGAATATGCTCCGCTATTCAATATATATTATGCCATGCCCACGGTTGCCGGAAACAACCAAGGCAAGGCTAGCTGCTCAACAACATCTAATCTGCCGGGCCTAAACATACCCTTTCATCTCCAAACCCCCCATGGTATGCCAAAAAAAAAAAGGTAGCCTCGGTGATACACCACACAACAAGCGAATGCACTGGCTTGGCATAGCCGTCTCGGCCATAGATTTCCAAGGACAAGGTGCAGCTCAAGACCATGTCCCTGCCTCCTCCCGTCTTGTCGTGCTTGTCGTCCAGTCATTCCATCATTCATCCCTTTGATTATTCTCTCTGCCTCGCAGATCCTCTTTGAACACCAAAACAAGCACCTGTGGGTATTGCGCCGCCCTGTCAGACACCCTCTGAAACGCCAGCCCCTTGCTTAGCCCATGTGATATCTGCAAGAAAAAAAAAATACGATGAAAAAGTTCAGAAAAGCCCACGCCAACCGATTCGCTGTGGGCAAGCTCCTATAGATCGGTGAAAACGTCCTCGGGCAAATCAACGCCGTCTGCCGCATTGACCGAATCATTGCCGTCAAAGCTAAACTTCTCCATGGAAAATTCCTCCTCTGGTGTGCGAATACCTATGCCGCTGTCGTCGTGGGCATCCGTGCCGCTCGCTACCTGGCTCGTCGTTCCGGCTAGTGTCGGAAACGGCGCCCGTCCTGGCTGGGAGTGAGATGTACTTGATATGTTTGCCTCTTCGCCTCGTGCGCCGCTCGGCACGTCCTGGTTGGCGTCGTTTCTACTCGTCGCCGGCTGACTGGGCGGTTCGCTGGGGTCTCTGCAGCTCTGTTGTTGCATAAAGCCCCTCTGCTCGACTTCGAGATTTACCATTTCATCTATCCAAGTCTTGGCCACCCACCATGACCCAAAGCTCTTCCCTCCTCTGAGGGTCAAATCCCGCATGACGGCCGTTCCGACCCTCTCGACAAACAGCAGGATGTCTTCGGCTGACGCATATGGGAACTTTTCGGGAAGACTGCGCAAAAAGGTAACCCATCGGTCCAACAGGCGCGAGACCCCCTTGTCCGACTCGTCGTTGTCGGCTGGTTCTTCTGTACGATTGTTGTCTGAACGAAGAAGCAAGTCGCCATAGACGGTTATGCATTCCAACTCCCAAGGTATGTCTCTCGGGTCTAACAGATCCCGTATGTTGTGTACTAGCAGGTTAACCACATCATCCATCGCCCGCATCGGCACGCACTCAGCGACCTTCCGAACTTCGACTGTTTGGATCCAGTCCATATACATTTCATTACGGTTCTCCGTCTTGAAGAGCATGTTTGCGGCTGCGTGGGCCGTGAGGTTCACGCGTAGGAGTCGAGCGAGCAGCGACGCAAACAGGCTCGCAGGGTCTTCCTTGGCCTGCACCACGTGTCGAGGCTGGCCCCGGAAGGTCTCTCGAATGTGCAGAACCAACTTGCTGGAGACGTTCTTAAAGAACTCGAGCACCACCTGCGGGATGACCTGCAGAGTTGCATGGGAAATGAGACCATACATGGACTGATATAGTGCGAGGTCGCAGCTCTCGATCCAGGGAGCTATTGTGGGGTTTCCGAAGAGCCTCTGAACAGGCATGGTGAGGGTTCCTAGGAGCGACGTGTAGTGGTGGAAGAACGGCTTCTCTCTGCAGAACCGCAAGCTCTCAAGCAGTGACGTACAGTGCGCCCGGTACGCCGCCGACAAGGATTTCGCACAGTCGGGGTCGGTTCCTTGCGGCAAATACGGTTCGATGGACGGAAGCGCAAAGGATGCCTGCGGGTTAGGCTCGTTCCAGGAGAGCTCCAACGGTACTTTGGCCCTTGTAGAGGACAATGCTGTGAGACTAGGCACATCGGGCTGAACGTAACGACCCCATTTCCGTAAACGTGATTTTCGTTCCCGCCGCGCGCGGTTCGGGGAGTTGGAGGCTGGCAGGTCAGACTGCCTACGGGGAGGTTGCGTGGAAGCGGCTCTGCAAGCTGGTCAGTGAACTATAGCATATGGTATCTACAATCCAGCGATAGTACCTTTTGTCCTGGGCCGCGATTCCCATTTCCGTTATTGTCGGTGTCTGAGTACTGGAACCTCTGGTGTCCAGCTCTTCGGCTTCCTCATCTTCCATGTGGAAATTCACATAGTGGTACTTGGACTCTCCACGAACCCCCAGGCGCCTTGTCTTCAAGCCGGGAAACAGCACTCGAACAAGTTTTCCAAAGCTGGCTGGATTCAACACTGTGATCTTCTCCGTTGCACACCTGGATGCGTAATTGGCGTAGACCCTGCCACGGGGCACGGAGCCTTTGCCGACTGAACAGACGGAAGCAACCCTGACCAAGTTAGCTTTATGAGCGGCTTGTGGGATCTGCGAAGAATTGCCTACCATATCATAGCAAATATCTGTCTCTGACGTTCCGCGTTTGGCCCGCGCTCGTTGGCTTGCACTTGGCGAGCCACTTCTGGTAACGTACGTTCCTTGTTTGCTTCAAAGAGTGCTCGCATTTCCGCCTCGTTATTAGCAGTGGTCCTGGACGGCCTGACTGGACCGGAGGGAATGCTGGGCATCGATTCTGCATCATCAAGGTCTTCTCGACTCAAGCCTTGGCTATTGGAATCCGTGAAGCTTTGTTGGCCGGCATATTGAGCCGCCGGCAAGGGATGCCTCCCCAGATGCTGGTGAGCATGAGATTGTGGGTGTTGTTGCTGTGGATGCGGATAGTGCTGGTGCTGCTGATGCTGTTGCTGATGGTAGCTCATGGGGTCCGCAGGATTGCTCATCGACGCATTCATGGGCAATCCCATGTTTGGGCCCATCATGCCATAGTTGTGTGCTGCATGCTGCATGTCGCTAGCGGCTCGTAGCAGAATATCGTCGTCGGGCGTCATGTGCGGAGAGTTGTCCATGGGCTTGTGATTTCCCTGGCTGCCGGGTATCCACGAAGAGGCGAACACATGGGCGGAATCGGTGAAGCCGGCCTTCTCCATGGTTGGGTGGGCAGAGAGGCTTTGGGTCGAGGTCGAAGAAGCACTGGAGAGAGGACGCTTCTTCAGACTGGAGGCCGCGCGAGTGATGGTATTGACTAGCGGAGGGCGAGGGTTTAGACGCGACTTTCCGAGTAAAGCAGCAGGACCGGGAGAGGACGGGACTCACCAGTCTCCATATCATCGAACAGCGAACTGGTTGAGGTGTCGTTCATGGGTTATCCAGCACTGACCGTGTGGCCGCATAAAGCCCTCCCGCGTACACAAATAATAGCGGACACAGAGCGACACAAGAGGGGGGCAGGGGGGGCGCGCAACCCACACAGAGCCAATGTTGACACCAGGTAAAAACAAAAAAGAAAAGGGTGATCCTCGCCAAAGAAGAAAGGACGAGTGTGTAATTGGGCAGATGCGCCACGGGAAACCTGCAGGACGGCGTGTGCAGGCCGGATGGACGCGGGTATGGAAGCCTTGTCTGTGGTGGTGAGGTTCTTGTTGTGGTTGTTGTTTTCTTGTTGCGAGGCCAACGAGAGGGAAAGAGCAAGTCGCGGCCAAACAGGTGACTCGCCCCACCCTGACTGAGGGTCCGTGTTCAGCCACCTACAAGGTGATTTCCGACGCCGCGGTTAGGTAAGCAGCTGATTTCAGATCGCCTCGAGGTATCTCCAGCGATCCAAAGATGCAGTTGCCGGCGGCCAACGCCTTGACAGGCAGATGCCGATGGGTACGTAAAGAAATAACGGGTGAAGATTATTCTCTCTCCATCCGCCAGTATGCTTGAGGCTGTATCTCAACACACACTCTCCTAGGTACATAAAAGCCCACACGTCAATCACGTGTGATTTGATTTGACTCGGACTAACCAAACTTTGGTATTTGCGATGGCATCCCTCAACGCGGCGGGAGGGCACAAGGACAGAAACTTGACTACTATGGGCATATCTAAGCTCTGATGTGACATTTTTAGCCTCCTTTGACTGAATTCCTCATTTAATCGAGCGAACACCACGTGTTCTGCCATGCCCGGCAAGCAATGCTTTGGAAATTGAGATGACGCTATTCTTTTGGGGGGGGGGGGTTTGCCTTGGAGCAGTTTCCTTCGGGCCCGGGCGGTGAGAGGTAGTAGGTAGGACTCACATAATTCATGACCGTGCCATATCACGAGGATGCAGATATCCAAGAAAGATGAACAAGACCATTAAGCATTCTACGCACCACCCTACACAATACCCAGCGGTTCCCAGGCTCCGAAGTTGCCCCTCGTTCCATTTGACAATAAGAGCGTCTCTCGCCCTTGCGTCCATGTACCTGGAGTGGGCTGAACCACCCACTGCGCATCGGCCTTGAGCGCCGACGCCGGCGGTGCGTGGAACCGTCGAGGGCCGTGGGAACACCTGCGGACGTACTGTTTGTGGTTAAAGCACGTCAGAAAAACTTTTCTCCGGGCAGCCTTGGAGCGAGGTCGTGCATGTCCGCCTGCATAGCCTGCATGTGGGAAAGTGTCGTCTCGTTAATAATAAAATGATTCATTCGAGCGGGGCCGCCTTTCGAGGCAACTCGGGTTCCTGTACCAAGTACCTGCAACTACCAGGCGAGGACGGTCTCAGTAGGTAATGCATTGCTGTTATGGTCTCTGGTCAAGGTTGAATCGATTAATTTGAAGTTGTGCTCAGTTTTCCCAATAGAAGAAATCCATTGAACCACCGTCAGTCACATGAAGGCGTCATTACGTCAATGACGACGGCAGAGACGCATCCCACCCAAGAGGGACCAAAGTATCTACGTCCCAATAGAGGGTTTGCAAAGCCACAGAGCCAGGGACTTACTTGATGGGTCTACTTTTAATGCGGCAGAGCCCGTAGGGTTTCCCGTTGGGTGGTTCGGTAGGTAGGCAAGGTAGTGAGTAATAACCTGTTGACTGAGCTTGGGGTACCGTATGGCATTGCTCATAGCAAGGCAGGGCTAAAAGGTAGCCTCTACATAAAGCCTCACTCAACCCGGCTCCCAGTGAAAGCACCTGAGACACAAATCTCAACCCCCATCCAGTTCACTTCAGTTCACCTTGTTGCCAACAATGACTTCAGCTCAGGACATCGCCCGCCACCTCTCTCCGGCCCAGCGGGAGGTCTCTTACAGCTTCGGCCAGAACAGCAACCTGTCCGGCTCGCCCGCGGCCGCCTTCTCCCCCCCGTCAAGCCTTGGCGGGGCTCTGGCGACACGCTCTGCTCCCAAGCAGCTGAAGCCCTTCAACACCCAGGACATTCGCATCCTGCTCCTGGAAAACGTCAACCAGACGGGCCAGGACATCCTCAGGAAGCAGGGCTACCAGGTTGAGGCCCTCAAGACGTCGCTCCCCGAGGACCAGCTCATTGAGAAAATCCGGTATGTGACGGACGCATGCTGCCCACCCACTGCCGTCGAACCATCGTTTTTGACTGACCGGGGGTGTTGGCATACCTGTGTAGAGACATCCATGTCATTGGCATTCGCTCCAAGACCAAGCTGAGCGAAAAGGTGCTGCGCGAGGCAAAGAATCTCATCGTCATCGGCTGCTTCTGCATCGGTACCAACCAGGTCGACCTTGAGTACGCTGCCCACCATGGCATTGCTGTCTTCAACTCTCCCTTTGCCAATTCCCGTAGCGTAGCCGAGCTGGTTATTGCCGAGATCATTTCTCTGGCGCGTCAGCTCGGCGACCGTTCCAACGAGATGCACCGTGGTACCTGGAACAAGGTCAGCGCCAAATGTTGGGAAATTAGAGGCAAGACTCTAGGTATGTGCAGGTCCCGTTTTACACCCACATCTGCATCTCGTGCAGCAGTTGACGATGGCACACAGGCATCGTGGGATATGGGCACATTGGCTCCCAGCTCTCCGTCTTGGCAGAGGCCATGGGAATGAACGTCATCTACTACGATGTTGTTACGCTCATGGCCCTCGGCACTTCCAGGCAGGTGCCCACGCTGGAAGCCCTTCTCGAGGAAGCCGACTTCGTCACGCTGCACGTACCGGACCTACCGGAAACCCGTGGTATGATCTCAGCCGCCCAGTTCAAGCACATGAAGACGGGATCCTACCTCATCAACGCCAGCCGTGGCACCGTTGTGGATATTCCCGCTCTAGTCAACGCAATGAGGGGAGGCATTATTGCTGGAGCCGCTCTCGATGTCTACCCTAATGAGCCTGCCGGCAATGGCGACTACTTCACCAACAGCCTGGGAGATTGGATCGAGGATCTTCGCAGTCTGAATAACATCATTCTCACTCCTCATATCGGCGGAAGCACAGAGGAGGCTCAGCGTGCCATCGGCGTGGAGGGTATGTATCTGGACAATCTCTCTCGACACTCGTCTCGGGTGGCGACTAACAGAGTTGAACAGTCAGCGAGGCCTTGGTTCGTTACATCAACCAGGGTATCACATTGGGCAGCGTCAATCTTCCCGAGGTGCAGCTGCGCTCATTGACACTTGACGAGCCGGACCACGCAAGAGTAAGTGGAAAACACAGTTCGGGTTATGTCGCGCAAGAATGTCACAACTCACGATATCTGCAGATTATCTACATTCACCGAAACGTTCCTGGTGTACTTCGCAAAGGTTTGTCCCTTCTCACTCACCTTGTACCGGATCCCCTTTACTGACATTACCAGTCAACGAGATTCTCGGTGACCACAACGTTGACAAGCAGATTACCGACAGCAGAGGCGATGTGAGTTAGAATCCTTTCACTCGAACACTACAATTACTGACATGCAATAGCTGGCCTATCTTATGGCCGATGTTAGTAACGTGCGATTCGAGGAGATCAAAAACATTTACGAGAGCCTAGAAGCGTTGAGCTGTAAGTCCACTGTATCGTATCATGCTAGGGATTCTAATACTAACACGAGGACAACCAGCACGCGTGGCGACCAGGGTGCTCTATTAAAGGTTTCTTTGTTGACGCAGACGTTTTCTTACCGGTGCATACAAACTGCATCAACCGCAGCATTAACGGGGGACACAAGCATGGATTAGATTTCTAGAAACTATCCGATGAAGGAGGCGAAAAGCATAAACTTCAACGTCAAATTGAGGGGTCAAAACAAGACGGGTGGATGGAGCATATTCCTTTTACAAATCGGCGTTATGAGGCGGACTATTGCATCATGGACCAGGCTCGAGTGCGAGTCACTCTTCGCTGCCAACACATGTGGTGTGCTGCATCGCTTTGAGGAGGCTGGCCTGTCTCTGTGGCACGCGAGCCCCATGGGAAAGGCATGGTGACCGCAAAGACTCGGTCCGTGCCTACTTGTACATTTGACGTATAGTGGTATCAACTACTGCCTGTTATACTCAATCACAGCTATCTTGCTTCCCAGAAAGGATGCCCCGCAAGCTTCCCCAACCTGCATGGTCACGCAAAGTGGGCGTGCCCAGTTACTCGAGGGAGGTAACAAACAGTTTGAGGGGAAACGAAGCTCCATCACTACCACGGGTAGTTTCTTTACGGGATCTCAATTACATATTGCATGCCTAGACGAGGCCACGTAGCTCTGCCACGGTGGATTGTATTCACAGAATAACTGCCACTCTCGATCACTGTGTAAAATTATGTAGGCAAGGAGTCGTGGAATGTGACTTGGCGAATCTCCCTTGAGTGGTATACTGACGACAGCCACCATCAGATGCGCTAGTGTTCACATGCACGGTGGTAGCTAGATGACGCATCTCGACGGTTGAAATTTCAGCAGGCAGCTCCTAGTGGCCATGGCAGAGAGTACTGCTCGAAGCCTCTCGATTCCATACTTGAATACTTGACGAGAGTGGGAGAGTGGGAGTGTGGCAGTGCGGTGAGGGCTGCTCTGTCAGCGAATTGCAGCATCATTCCATGGAGGATAAGCAAATATTGCAGAGCTAAACAGCCTGAAATTACTAGTTTGCATGGCATAGGAGATTGACCATTTGGTCGTCAATCTCATGTAGATGTTTTTGTATCCTGGGAGATGAGGCTGGAAGGTTTGTCTGAGACCACAATCCAGCCCCGCTCTGACATCGCACAGCCGTCCAGATAAGGAAGACCAAGGCCGGAATGCCCCGCTATCGATGTGCGAGTAGAGTCAGGACCCCGTATACTAGACCATGGCTGCTACCTGGGTGCTCAATTGAGGTACATCCTTCCGGGCAGAGACCTCAGCCGTATTAGGATGGCACTGTATGCGCAAGATAGCCCACCATGACGCCAGGGCTGGGCGGGACATTCGGATTACCTTGGCTCGTTTTCAGTGGCTGATCCTCCAGCGAACGCACGTCAGCCAGACAGACCTGTTGCTTGCTTCCCTCCACCATCATCACCCAGTACCTTCAGCACCCTCCAAACCCGCGACCGCCTCAATCGCCGAGTCGAGCTTTAATCAAACAAGTAGGCGCATTCCCCGTCGTAACCCCGCGCCTATCCTGCTTCCTTACCCTGCTCCCTGACGCCAAAGACCCTGTTTCTGATTTGCGATCCATAGCTCCCCGCAGCAACTGATAAACCCTTGCCCCAGCTTTTGCGCACAATTGCCCGACAAGAATCGCCCAACCAGTCGTCAAAATGGCTTCCGCTCAAGAGAAGGCTCAGAACTATCTCAGCATCCTCGACAGGGAGGTATGTTTACCCGCACGACGCAGCCTCGTTGCATGCGCTCGGTCGCTGATCACGCTATCTCTCCCCCCCTTCTAGCTGTCCAAATACCCCGCCCTCAACAACATCGAGAAGCAGTCTGGCGTACCCAAGGCCTACGGCGCTGTCGGTTTCGCCGCGCTGTACTTCTTCCTCATCATCTTCAACCTGGGCGGCCAGCTGCTCACCAACTTTGCCGGCTTCGTCATCCCGGGCTACTACTCGCTCAACGCCCTCTTCACGCATAACACTGCGGATGATGCTCAGTGGTTGACAGTACGTATTCCTGGGCTTCGCGGCTTCGTACCACCATGCGCTGACATGCTTTTGCAGTACTGGGTGGTGTTCTCCCTCTTCACCGTTCTCGAGAGCTTCATCAACATTGTCTACTGGTTCCCCTTCTACTTTGTCTTCAAATTTGTCTTCCTGCTGTGGCTTGCTCTGCCTCCCTTCCAGTAAGTCGTCATCGTCTTCAAGCTATGCGCTTGCGAAATACTGATTTTCTTTAGCGGCGCTCAGATCATTTTCCGATCTTTCCTGGTCCCAACCCTTGGCCGACACTTTGCCGGGCCTGGCTCGACCGCCTCCGGAATCCGCTCCAGGGCCGACGGGGTTGGCAAGGCTGAGTAAGATTGCGCCGTGCGCGGTTTCAAGCAGCCGCGCGCCGGCTAGCTCGCCACGACCGATCACAGAGCTACGGCCGCGGCCTTCATGAGCTGATGGTAGAGGGGACGGTCAACGAATGGATGATGATGAATGCGTTGGGATAGGTTCGGTGGTGAAGATGGGGGCCAATGTGTGTTTTGCAACAAGCTGTATGGCAATATGAATGGACACAGGGGGCATGTGTGGTGTTGCGACCAGCACGAGGAAATCTAGAGTAAGCCCTGGTGGCGCAAAGTGCTAGGTACTGGAATGGTCAATTTTGATAATCAAATCAGATCGGATTGAACGTGTGCTGTGGACAATGTGACTACCCCTTCAGCCGTCGCCCTGTCCCTCTCCCGTACGTCTGAGGAAGGCCACGCCCGTTGCGCACCTGGCGCCATGTCATGTTTGAGTTCCTCCTTGGGACCGTTGGGCTTCCTCTCGAGGTTAGATTACGCCTCTGCGGATAATGCGCCCATATTCCTTTTCTAGCAAACGGTATTCGACCGTTGGATGGTGTCTTCTAGGCATACGGGCCTCCGTCGGCACGATCGGTCTGCGGGCGTGCGAAACAAAGGCCAGGCTGTTTGAAGCCGCATGCTGAAACGCTGAAAGTGTGATGGAAAAACAAGCAAGACCTATTTCCCTATGATGCAGTGCGAACAGAATTCGGTCTGTTCAGCTACCCGGAAGACAAAAGTACAATCGTCGTCGTACATCGCCTCAGCCCTATTGTTTTCTTCACATGTTGTTCTTCCCGCCAACCATGATGTAGGGTACTGTGGCGGTGCACATAGGTTACTTGCTTGGCTGGTCTTGCCCCTGTCGGCTAGTAGCTTCTGCCACCGTGGCGGCCGTAGTAGTACATGAGCAAGCCTCGTAATGTCATGTCAGCGCGAACGCTGGGACAGTTGAAACCACATGAAACCCCCTGCCCGAAACCTTAAGCTGATGTCGACAAGACCAACACCTCAACCATCATAGGACGATAACGAACGATACGCGTCTTCCAATTGATCATAGTCACCACGACGGCGATGCCACTGTGAAATTTACGAAGGACCCGAGTATCCAGCGCGAGAGCAAGAGGCCGCTGTTCCTGCCTCGTCATCCAACGAAGACCCTGGGCCGCTGCCCCCGGAGGGCATGCTACAGCCATGCATTTGAGCCCGTTACAGTCGCGGATGGCGGCGTCGCTGGCTGCGTCGCTGACGCTTCTGGGTCTATACCTGCTTCTCATCTCGCCCAGACCTGCAATGGCGCTGGAGGTGTCTCCCATCGACGACATGCTTCTCGAGGATTCGCATCAACCACTAGTCGGAACTGAAACATCGTACGAACCCGACTTTGCGCTGTTCGATCGAGGCATTGTCGGAAGAGCACAATTTGAGCTGGTTGATCTGCGGAACAATGTCCCGGTAGCCCTCAACCTATCGCCCGGGCAGTCCATGTGCTTCAGAATGAGGGGAACCGGGACAACAGAGAGCGATAATGCCGAGAGCGCTCGAGATATCGGTTCGGATAAGAACGAGTCAGGCCACGAGGCCTCAGATGAGGAGCTTCCACATTCGAGCGAACGGCGCCAAGATGCCACTGGAAGACTAGTATATGTGTCGGCGAATACATGCCTACAGCCGAACCGAGTGTCCCCGGATGCTACGACTCTCGACCCTCCGCAACTCACTCTGTCTGTGTCAGAATCCGAAGAGGCGGGGTGTCCAGAAACCCTAAGAGACTTCACCCAGGATGAAATGACAGTATTCAACGAAGGTGCTGCCATGATGAGCCTCAACGCGACCAGAGATCTGTTTATTGGTATCACGGCACCCAACATCTCTACGGACTTTCAAGGAATTTGGAATTATGAAGTGGCCGCATCCATTGATGATTTCTACCACCGCTACACGGTGAACGGCACCACAGAGCTTCTGTGGATGGACAGTGATTCTACCTCTGCACTACTCGTCTCTCGAAACCTGACAAGCAACCATGACGACACCCAGCAAATAATGAGCCGGGACCTGCCATACGAATTGTTCGTGGAGAACAATAGTTCGAGGACCATGGACGGAGTGCGCCACTCCTTTTGCGGGATGGAAAAGGTCGCCCAGATCTCAGCGAATCAGGCAGGAAATGGACGGTCAAACAACCTTGTGCGGACGCGCATGACAACCCGAGGTCCGGGTGGTTTTCCGAAGCAGGAGTTTTATTTTGACGGACTCAACGCGAGTTCAACCTATTCCGGAATTCTCTACAAGAAAACCAGCTCAAGCGCCGCGAGGAGACAGGAAGGTGGTGTCGTCGGAGGCGGTGGTGTTGTTTTTGAACCAACGATATTTCAGACGCCTGGTGGTAAGTTTTATCGTCCATTGTTGATGTTGGGGAGGTGCTTACATTTGAACAGGAAGTAATTGTCGGATCATTACCGACCTGGAGTTCTGCAACGAAACGGAATACTCAGTTCCCGGCAACTTGGACAGATTCAACAACAACACGGAACTGGCCAGGCAGTACGATAACTACGCCAGGCAAATGTACTCCAACTTTGAAAAAGTCATGATGCAAATTCCCTGCGAAACAGGGCCTGAGAACCGCTACTCCTTGGCTCGCAACTGCGATGACTGCGCAAACGCCTACAAACGATGGCTATGCACAGTAAGCATTCCCAGGTGCGAGGAGTTCGCCAGCCCCAATCGGTTCGCAGTCACGCGCAACATTTTACAAGCCTTTCCAAACGGCACGACTCTTACCGACGAGCAGAGCAACTCGCTCGACCCGCGTATGACAACCAACACGTCCCGCAACAGCTTTATCGACACCCAGATACAGCCTGGACCATACAGAGAGGTTCTGCCCTGTGAGGAGGTGTGTTACGAGGTTGTGCAGAGCTGCCCTGCCGCGATAGGCTTCATGTGCCCCCTTCCCGGCATGATTGGGTTTGATTTGAGCTACGGAAGACGCCAGGAAGGCGCCTCGTCGATGGCGTGCAACTTCCCAGGGGAGGCGCGCACGCAGATCAGCGCAGCCGGATTCGTGCCTCGTAGCAACAATATGCTGGGCGCGGGTCTGTTGGTCACCCTGCTGCTGCTGCTTAGGTGATGCGGGAGATGATGGTCCTCGCAGGGTACGGCAGCAAGGGGTGTATCACGACGGTGTCATAATGAATGGATTTGAGCAAGCGTTTGATGGCATTTTGGACACGGCGTTCTGGGAGGCATACCTTGGGTAGCGGTTGAAAGCAACGTATGATAGTTGATAGAGGACACCTGTCTTGATACATAGCTACACAAAGTAGAGGATTATCGTTGAAATGGATATCGTAGAGGGATCCCGCTGGATGGGACACAAGTGGTAATATACAAACGGACAACCATCAGCAGCTTCTCTTGCCAATGACATGCACGTCCGCCGCTTCCGCTTCTCATACCTCCACCACCCCTACCTCATGTTGTTACACGCATGGCCCGCCGATTCACCCAATACATCACCAGCTCGCACACCCATACCCCGCGTGTTATGAACTCGCAGGTTTGGCGATCTTCTTTTCGTACTCGGCCACCTTCGCCTCCAGCCGCGCAATCGTACCTAAACACAGCACCAAACAAATCAGCATTCTCTCCCCCCACTCCGCCCCAAACAACCCCCTCCTCAAGATGATTTTGTTTCCACTGCACAACCCCCGCCGGTACTCACCGTCCGTTTCAGCGCGGATCTCGTCCGTCTCGAGCTTCACCCAGCCCCAGTACGCAACCTGGTACGTGAGGACGGCGAGCAGCAGGACCTTTGCCACGGGGCGGGAGAACTGCTTGTAGAACTTGGTCTAGGTAGTGAAAATCTGTGAGAAAGCGGCCCTCCCTCGTTCGGGTGCTTGTGGTGGGGTGCGCACCGTTTCGCTGGGTTGCTTCGTCTCGGTGGATGCGCGGCGTACAGGGACGGATGTGAAGGGTGTCGATCGGGGCAGCGGCAGCCGCCTGGGCGCCAACCGGGAGAGCATCGTCTTTCCGGGGGGGGGGG
>LDEE01000002.1:2590413-2647310 GCA_001021365.1 Stachybotrys chartarum | reverse complement strand
GGGAGCTCTTTGTACGTCGCTGTGATTTCGTCGTCTCGTGTAGGTATGCGGTTGGATTTGGTTTGTCAACAGCACAATTGCCAAGGCTTATGCCGTCCGGAGCTTGGTTGAGCTTTCCTGCAAGAAGGCTGCTGTGGCGGTGCACCCCGCGTTTTTTCATTTCTGATCCAGCCACATTCCGACCCATTTGTGGAATCGGGTTGGCTGCAGCAGGCGCGCGCCTGAATCAGGGGCAGAGCTGGGCCAGAAAGTCAGGGTAGGCAGGAGCAAGGGGGGGTGGATTTCCCAGCCACGAGGGTGGTGCCTGCCGAAGTCGACAGATGGCCCGTACGCTCGGCTACGACCTCCGCTGCTCCACACTCCCTCTTCGGCGCGCCGTCCTCTGGAAATCTGTCCCTTAAAACTGCTGCCGTACAACGTCGAGGTTCGGACGAACGCTACTACTGTGCAGCATCTTTCCTTGTACACCATCTGCCTTGGTCTTGTGTCGTGCCCGGACCTACAAGGAGGAAGTATTTCCAAGTTCTCTTGTTTTCCCGGGTTTCTTTTTTTTTTTTTTTTTTTTTTTCACAAACGTCTCCCGCGCCGATCCTTTATACTTTTCCTGTCCACATACACAACCGCAGCAATGGTAAGTTCATCAGTCCGCCCGCGGACACGGCCAATGGCTCCCGTCGCGACCGGTATCGCCTGACACGAGAGCGCAGGCCCAAACACTCGAGCAGCGCCGCCGCAACGCCAAGTTCGCCAAGGACCAGGAGAACCGCATGGGCAAGTCGGAGGACCAGATCAAGAAGAAGGTCCGCGAGGTCAACAAGAAGTCCCCCGTCTCCCTGTTCTGGCTCGGTATGTAGTTTGCCCCGACTCCTTACCCTCTGCCTGTTTTGCGCACGCCGTGCCTAACCATTGTTATAGGTGTCCTCGGCTTCGTGATCATCGGTGGCCTAGTATTCGAGGCCCTGTCCCGCTTCTTTGGCTAATGGACACACTCGTTCCCGCTGCGCATTCGAGAGCAAGACCAGGAATAAGCTTTAGAAAAGACGCAAAGGGAGACTGTGAGACGGCGAAATATTGGAGTGACATCTGTTGTCCTTTTGCTGCGCGCCAGACGGACGCAGAGACGGATAATGAATAGATATCGCGGAGCTCAAAAATAGGCATGCTCAAGAGTAGAGCGTCGTTCATCCATGTTGGGGAGATGTTATGGAGCAACTCACTACTACGCTATTTAGCTACAGCAATCTCGGCGCATTGGGGGAAATTTTGTATTTGGCTTATATAAACACATTGGTATCTTGGTCATGCTCCAATCCGTGCCTGGGCAGCAGTTCTCTCGGCGAAGCAAACCATGGAGCGAGTACGCATAAAGCAGCCGAAGTTGTCGAGAGGTGAAGAAAGCCTTCTTATGCGCCGAGGCCACGTCGCCCGCCACCCTCTGCCTTGAGCTTCATACCCTCCTCATACTGCCGTTGGATCTCCTCTTCTGCCTGGGTAGCTTTAGACTTGGCCGAACGTCCTCCCATCGTGTGGCCAGCCCCGGCGCCGCCCTTCTTGGCGCCCAGCAGCCGAAGGAACTTGTCCTGTCGCTTAGAGCCGCCCTCGAGCTCACCAACGTTCCACTGCTCAGCGTGAGCATCACCTTGCGGCAGCTGCGGTGCGTCCTCCGTCTCCTCATCCTCCTGCTCCGTGGCAGCCTTTGTCTTCTTGTGCTTCTTCTCTTTCTTATCTTTCTTCTCTTCCTTGTCCTTCTTGTCACGCTTCTTCTTGTCCTTTTTGCTTACTGACTCTACTGCTTCGTCTGCAGCCTGAGCAACTGGCTCATCATCCTGCTTTGCCATCTTCTTCTTCTTCATCTTCTTCTCCACAGGCGCTTCTGACTCATCAACTGCGGCGGACGCGGCGTCTCGCTTTCGCTTCTTCTTGGGCTCTTCCGTCTGCTCGGCAGGCTCGTGACTGTCCTCGGCTTGAGGCTCGTCTGTAGCAGACTTGGACTTTTTCTTGTCCTTCTTCGACTTCTTGGATGACTTGGCCACCGCGTCTTCCGCCTCGCTCTGCAGCTGTTGGTCTGGGGTCACAGAGGCAACCGTCTCCTGAGAAGCTGGCAGGGGTTCGACAGCAGCGACTTCGGAGGATTTATTCGGTTTGTCCCTCTTCTCCTTCTTCGCCTTTTTTGACTTCTTTTTTCCCTCCTTTGCGTCTTCTTCTTCTTCTTCTTCTTCTAGCGTGCTCGGAACGGCGGTTTCCTCCCCACCATTGGCAGCTGCATCAGTGGTTTGTTGTTCGAGTTCCTTGGATTCGCCGTCAGAAGAATCGGACTGTGCTTCAGCTGTTGAACCATTCGGAGCCGTGCCATCGATGAGGGAGATGACACTACTGTCGTCTGATGAGGAGTTGGAAGAAGAGTCGGAGTCCTCAGCATTGTCTTGGCCGTCTGCTTCCCCATTGGCCGCCTTCCTCTATAATCAGTCGTTAGCCCTGGAGTAAAAAGGAAAGACGTGACTAAAATAGCCCTCTAACCTTTCGCGCTTCCTCCTCCTTCACCATTTGCTCATACTTGAGAGCAGCCTTTTTGCTTTCACGCAAGAACTTCTCGCCCTGGATCTGCAGCTTCTTGGATCGCGAGAGCAGGCGCTCACGCTGCCTCTCGAGCTTCTGGGGTCGGTTGGCCTTCTTCTTGAGCTTCATCTCGGCCTTGCGCTCCGGCGTCCATTTGGCGGCGGGCTTGACGTTGAGCTTGCGTGCCTTCTTGGCTTCGGCCTTGACCAGGCGCTTCTCCTTGCGCTCCGCCCTTCGCTGCTCGAGCTGGGTCATCTTGGGCTTCTTGGCAGTCGGCTTGGTGTCTGGGAGTGGGAGGAATCTGGTTAGGATGCCTCGAGATTTCTCAATTGGACAATGGGGGTTGCTTGGAAGTGGTACCTATTTCCCAGCCCAAATGGGCGGGCTCCGCCGTCGCGGACGCGTCTGCCGACATGGCGATATGGCTTGAAGGAGGTGTTGAGGAAGAGTTTGAGGATAGTCTGAGGTATAGATACTAGGAGGCTTGCACCGCGACGTCCTGATGCGACGTTTGTCGACAACCGCGGTCCACCCAGACTTCGTTGCAATCGCTGGAAAATCTTTGGTGGGGAACTATTTTCGGCATTTTCTGCCGGGCGGTGAGACTGTCCCGTAAGGGAAAAACCTCTAGCCTCCTGGAGACTGTCGATTGAAATGTCCACGTTTGAGCGTGGGGTACGCCATGCTTGTTTGGGATCCCTTTGGACCCCCCTCCTGAGAGAGGGTCGGATCGGAGGGATGCCACCAAGAGCCTCGGCTGCAGCCGAAGAACAGACTGGCCATCTATTTCCCCATCCGGGTTCTTCTTTCAACGTCCATTTTTTCTCCTGGTTCACGTCAATGCACATCAATGGAGAAGGGGACGTGTCGTCATCCCACGCCAAGCATCGTTCATGAGCAAGAAGAACCACCCCCCCTTTAACGACCCTGTCGATCAGCTTTGCTGCACGACTGTCAAATCTAGCAGGTCAATTCAATGGCTAATAGCCAAGATTCCCCCCGGGGAAATACCGTACCCAGCCATTGAACCCACCCTCGTGCGACGCGTGGTACGACTTTTGCACTCACGCGATTGGCAATCAGAACACGACGTGGTAGCGTCCAGTACTAAGCAACGTGCATCGGCCCGTACCCGTCCGTCCCCAAAGCACATCAACCACAGGGGGCCTGCTAATTCACCATCACGTCACATCAACGATCAGCATGCAAGACACGCCATGGCTATTACATTACAGTAGGAACGTGGTCAAGCCACCAGAGGGGGGGAGGGGGAGCCACATCGCTACCCACACTCTTTCCTTCCTTTTCCTGCTTCTTCAGGTTGTCCGGTTACGTATTGCCGGCGCCATCCGGCCGATGCAACAAGTTTCTAACCCCCACCTCCTTTCATCCCAAGGACGGGGAATTGATTCTTGCGACTTGGCTCGCTGTTGCCTCTTCCGGCTTTGGCGGCGACGCCTCGGCATCGCTAACCCGCAACTCCCGGCGTGCATACGTCTGCCCACTGCAACTCCATCAAAGTCCCTGTCTGCATATATAGGCGGCATGGGGTTTCCCTTGCATCTTGTTATCATCAACCCTCTGCATCGTTCGTATCAGTCAGCGGGGGGTTTCGACGCAGCGGAAGCCAAGCCGCTGCACCTGCGCCGTGGACAGACCTTGGGCCGCAAAGGCTTGCCACCAAGGACATGCAGGTCCCGCCGAGTCTTCCTCGCGTGTCCGAGGTACGTGAGGGAAGTCGCTTGCCGGACTATCTCTTGGCCTGCCTTATCACTGCCATCTCCGCCTTGGACTACGGAATTGCGCCGGATGTTGGCATGAGTGTGGGCCTCTGATCCATCCGGGCCGTCGGGGCTTGGCCAATTGAGCTGTCAATGCACTCCAACTTCGTCATGGTGTATTCTGGCGAGTGCATGGAATTCCAGTGCTTGCTCTATTTTGAACGCCTCTATCTCTATCCTGATCTGCATGAAAACCATCCGCAAACCTAGGCCCCGCCTCAAAGCATGTCAGATAGACCCAAGTGCCTAATGCCGCCAAACAAGAAAGCGACCAATACATGGTGCCTCTAAACACCCGCTCTCTGCCATCATACAGTATCGTAATGTCGTAATAGCAAGGAAATGGGAAGAGAACATAGGCATACCCGAAATGAAAACCGTCTCAGGCATACCCTGCAACTGGACAACGAGAACGCAACGGGGAATCAGGAAAAACAAGCGCGTAAAGAAACCCGTGTGTCAGCCACCGGACCGAGAACCATACCAACGCCAATCCCATGTCTCCATAATGACCAAGTAACCTTCCGTGGACATGTGAGCGCCGCCAACGCCAACTATAATCTCCTCCCATCTTGCACTGCTCTCACCGGCTGGAGTACCCTTGCATTCCTTGGTCATATGCGTATGTTCCGTCGTCGTAGTACATTTCCTCGCCCCCGCTGCTGCCGTAGCTTCCAGCGTGGTTTATACCTTGGCCGTATCCGTAGCCGTAGTATCCGGCCGAGTAGCTGTCCTCCCCAGCATGGGTTCTGCGACCGCTGCTGCGACGACTCTCTATGTCATGGCCACGAGACACGACGTGGCCGATGTTGACGCTTCCCCACGGAAGACCAGAGATCTCATAGTCTGAGTTGATGTCGCTGCCCGAGGGTATTCGATAGCTGTTGCCTGCATGCTCTTGGTTGCGCATTTCTCGCTCCGCCTTTTCTTTGTTTTCTTTGGCCTTTTCGCCTGTATCGCATGCTCGTTAGCTGGTGCTCGAGCAACACACTTGAACAAGCTGAGACCAGGACAAGACTACTCACGGAACTTGCGTTGGGCGATTCGGTTTTGGATACGACGCCTTTCTTCTGGATCCGTCACCTGCGTCCAGTCCGCATCCTTTGTGCTGGCTTTTGACTTTTTGGGAGAGTCCGAAGATGTAGAGGGTCTGCGGCTACTCTCTGAACCGCTCCTAGAGCTAGTACTACTGGGTGCCATTGTATGGTTTCGTTGTTGTGGATTGATAGTGTGTTACGACAAGAGTGTTGTCTTTCTTTGGCCAAAGCACTCCACTCAAAGTCGGAGCAGTCAAAGTGCACTATGAACCTGGACGTGTCAAGTGTATCCTTGCAGTTGAGGGGCAGTTTCTGGCGAAGCTGAAGATGTGGAGGCGTAGTAATGTAGATTTCTCAAGAGTCCGATTGACTGGGAGAACCTAACAAGAAGATGATGGAGAAGTTGGCAGAAACGGGAGAACAAACTGCACTACTTGAGAGGCAAGCCGGCGACTTATATCATTTCTTTCCAAGACCAACTGCAAGGTCCAAGGCTGGAGAGGAAATGTGTAGGGGGGCGTGGTGCTAGAGCTATATGGCAATTTGCAGATGCAGATTGCAGCCGCTCGTGGCTGTTGGAGCTCGATAGAGGATAGTTTTCATTAGAGACATGCCGAATCTTACCTTGAAGCCTGCTTGAGCCTGGCCACAGTGGACCCATGGTTGACCTGAGGGGGCGCTGTCCGAACGGAGCCTCGAGGCAGCTCTCCACAACATCATGGATCTGCGTGGTCTCAGCAGGGTTTTGAGGGGAATTCCCAGTGTCAACATGCCGCAACGTGCCTGGTAGGGCAGATTTAGTACAAGCGTGATGATGCAGGCTGCAGGATGGATGCTAATGCAAGTCCATGGCTAGGTCCTGGTCAGAAAGTGCGACAGCCATGGCCAGATGGGGATAGGCCGTTTTGCTGACGAGGGCTAGGGACTTATACCGGCATGCCAGGAACACATCTTGAGCAAGTAGGGGAGTGGGGGAAGGACAGATAATGCCACGGTCTGTCCAGGATGCATTTGCGGCTGCTGTGCGTATCCAGGAGACGGCTACCGGGGGTCTCCGTGGACCTCTCCCTTTCTGGAGTCCTGGTTCCAGGGTGTGCCAATGCGATGTTCCGTTGCCAGAGGGCCTGGGCGGCGGATCTATGATCTGGGGGCCAAGATGACATTAGACGCTGTATAGTTCCACAAGGCAACGCCTCGTTGTAGGGTGCCTCTTCATTGCCTGCGTTGGCTTGGGGCAGCTGGTCAGCGCAGACCGAACACGGGAACTCGAGAGAAAGCAGTCTCGAGACTTGGGCCCCGAAGAGGGAGAGTCCAACCGCCGGTCCGGGCAAAAGGAAATCCCTAAACTCCCACGTTGCCCGCTGCACAAACACTGGTGGATGGACCGGGACGGCCGGTTATCTGACCCTGGAATCTAGACGATTGCTTCCACAAGGGGTTGCTGGTCCTTGGACGCTAGACCAGAGCGACGAGCCGAAGAAGATAATGCTCGGCGCTAACTCAAAGCACCTTGAAACACGGGCGACATAGCCATCGTGCAGAGAGAGCGGAAGCGGGATGGAAAAGATAAAGGGCCTTGTGCAGGGAATAGGTATGGGGGAGGGTGGAAATGGGCAGGCGTCCACGTAATCGCACGGAGTCGTTCCTGCTCATCGTTCGCCCAAGAGCCAGGGGGTGGTTTGGGAAGGAGGTGGGGTGGATTTAAATGCGGAGAATAAGGTAAGCAAGTATGGACAGGTCGACTACAGTACAGCACGTTGCTCACTATGAGTTCTTACCTTGCCTACCTACCCACCCAGTAGTAGTATCCGCATCCGTGCTGCAATATCAATGTAAGCAGGGTGCCAAGCAGGTATGCACCCTTAAGACTACCAGAGTTTAGCGAGTACCTTCCTACTATTCATGTAATTACCCCAAACTCCAACCAACCCCCTACTGAGCCTAGCTCGACTTCACTGTGGTCCTTGAAAAAAACACCTCCAAACGTCAACAATCGGCGAAGGGGCAGCAGTCAAGCCGTACTGTCTGGCATGTCTGACTTCCCCGCTGTTGTAGCATGAGCTCACCTCATCATCATCATCATCATCATCATCATCATCATCATCATCATCGTCGGCGTCGTCGTCAGCGGCAATCTCGTGAGGCAAAACTGTCTCGTGTTGTGNGCTGTTGTAGCATGAGCTCACCTCATCATCATCATCATCATCATCATCATCATCATCATCATCATCGTCGGCGTCGTCGTCAGCGGCAATCTCGTGAGGCAAAACTGTCTCGTGTTGTGCAAGTGAGCGGAGTGAATAGCCCAATGGCCTTGCTTTAGCTGAAGGGCCTTCTCGGCCATCAAGGGGCAGCAGCTTCTCAGAGTAGTGGGTATGCGGAAGAGTGGCACCGCTCTAGAAGCGGTCCTGTTCTTTGGTTGTTCCAATTCTTCTCGATCGAGTACGGACGCCAGGATAAATATAGTCTTTGTCCCTAAGGGACGAGGCACGTAGGTAATAGGCACCGCTGCATGGCCAGCATTGCCTCGCTCCCGGCTGATCTGATCTCCCACTATGTGAATCTCGGTAGCGAGTCCTCCTGTCAGATTCCCCACTCCATAGTAGACTCGCGAAAGTGTACTTTCAAAGGGTGTCGCAGCCATATCTGTTGCCCAGGAACTACGCCATCCTTCCCAGAGAAAGGAGACTCTGAACACCTTTTTCATTATTTAGCCACGCGTCCAGCAATAAGACTTCTACCGAAGCTGTCTCAAACCTTAGTCGAATCTTGCTTCCTTGTCGGAAGTATAGTAGGTGTGAAATGGCGAGGCGCAGCTGGGTGGCTAAGGCAGATGCTGACAGGAGACTCGGCAAAGCTGATGGAAACGTAAACACGTTTTTCTCCTGCTTCAACTTCAGACGTGCTAAAACTTGAGCCGGCTACACGAGTGGGTACGACAGGCAGCTCAATGTAAGCTTAAAGCTACCCTGGAATACTCCCTCTCACCGCACATTAACAACAGACGAAAATTGACAAGGTTATTGGCTTGGTAACACCCCCCCCTCCCCCTCCCCCTCGATGGCGACACCCCCTCACACCCTAGCCTCTTCGCAACCCACGATTCACGAAGCCCAGCTCCAGTTTTCTTTGGATGAGGGATACTAGCACAGGCAAGTGACGTGTTTGGTGCAGCAGGTTGGGGCGAGGAGGAGGAGTCCCAGGATAGTGCGAGTTGCTGGGCGGCAGGGAGAGAGGGGGCCAGGGGGGCTGAAAAACCACCGAAAGCTACATGGGTAACGTGTAATTGCCGATTTGTCGAGCTATTCCACAGCCCTGCCTTAGTCACCTTGGGCTACGGTACCAAGTGTAATCACTCGCTTTGTCTTCTACTTCTGAGTCCTTGCGACTCCTTCCTCCTCGACGCTCTGCCGGGTCGTTGCCCTTGACGGTTCCGGCGACGGCTTCAAGGCTCACCGAACTGGACCATACCTTGAGCTCTTTCTGCTTACTCGCGCACACCCCTCCTACGCGGCCCCTTTGTTTCCCTTTTCTCTTCCACCCCTCTCATGAGCTTCGGTAACCCGTCACTGTCACCTCGGCCGGATGGAAGAAGCAACAACAGCATGGAATGGATGATTCGCGGTCTGGCTGGACAACTTGTCTGATCCCTTTTCCTTGGTCTTGGTCTTGCCGATCCTGGCCGGGGGTTCGTGGCCATGGGACGACGGAAGCATGGGCGGGAAGGCAATCTAAGGTAGCTAGCTCAGCCCTGGAAAGCTGAGGCCCGTTAATGCCAATGACTAACCAGATGCATTTCTAGGTACCCCGTTTCCGATCATGTCTCCACGAGTTTTGGCAGGATTCCGCATGGCATTTCCGTGCCCCGCCCCTCCCCAAGCGCTGAGGGGACAGCCATCTCACCGTACCATGTGACGCGGTTGTTGACTCTTTCGAAGCAAGCCAAATTGGGGAGCCTTGCATACCACGAAAGCCCTTTGCCTTCGGGCCGTCGCCACAGGGCCTCTGGGTGCCCTCGACTTCTTTTTGGGGAATTCTTTCCACTGTGCTAGCATTGCCATTCTACATCTTGCCTCTGACAGCTGGACATTTCATACGCTGCCCGTGGGTTGCGAATCCGAAGCCCGGGCTTGGTGATCCGGTTATTGGGATCTTGCCCCCTGCTCCTCTGATATCGATCACTTTGTGACATCGATAAACTTAATTGCCGTTCAAGCCGCACATAATATGTCGCCTGACTAATCCCTGAACCGCGGGCAGCGTCTGTAGGCCTCCCATACGATGGATAGGGCTTAGCTGCGATGTGGTGACTAGTTGCACAACTTCAATGTCGAGGAAAGGCTGCGCCTTCGTCAACGGCCGTCAGCTTCGAGCGTCATGGCGCCAACGTTGCATTGTGAGCTTAAGTTGGACAGGCAGCCGGCCGCTTCATACCATTGGCAGAAACTTTCCTTCCACCTCAGCCACGTGAACCCGACCGGGCAGAGCCAGGTATTGCACAGATGTCTTCACTTGCATCTGCTTGTCTGCGTCCCCTCCAAATCTCGCATTCGTTAAATACTAGCGCGTGGTCAGGTACCGAAAGTCTTGTCAGCGCAATATCGCAATGTCCCTACCTACTCATGCCAAGGTACACTAACACCAGGCAGCCGCGAGCCCTTCGAACGCTGGACGACATTCATGCCGAGTTGGACAACTCGGGCCCCGCTTCGCAATCCTTACCGTCAATCCCCTTCAGCCGACCGGCGACAGAGGCGGCCCCAAGCTTACTTGAAGCCCCTTGCAAAAGTCACCCTTGGAAGTTTGAGACCCTATGTCGATCGCCATTCGACTGAATTGCAGTTACATTCGCAGCCATACCTGCAGATCCTCGATGATCCGACAGAAGTCATGCAGCATTGTCATGAGGGTCTCTATGTCAGCAAGCTCATCATTGGCTGCTTACTACGCCGGCAAATATCACCAACGACATATGCCTGTGTCGATTTCAAGGTAAGCCACCGTCCTCCAAAGCAATCAGCTTTGGCATCCATACCCACGTACTTCGTATGCCTGCCGCAATTTGCTCGAGCCAGGAAATCATCGTCCTACCCCTATCCGACGGCAGGATTGTACTTTATCCAGTGGATCCCTGAGCGGTTCTCGGCGTTGCCATGAACAGAATGAAGTTGCCGCTTGGCCGCTCGGACACTTGAATAACTGTCCCTGCTGGCTAGCGGCTATGAAGGGTTCTCGCCAGGCTGGGATCGACCCTCAACGGGCGCATACCCTATTTTTCTTGAGCTATCATTGTCAGAGAGTCTCAGGAACAATGTGACCGGAAACAAATGGTATAAGAGCTTATGAATACGAGTAATAGTGTATAAGCGTTCAACCTCGCCCAGTACTCTGCTGTGGGTAGTAGCTTCAGCAGGCCCTGCCTCAATTGTGCGAGCAGTCAAGACCAGTTTCCACCGCCAAGTCATCTCAACATGGGCAGACATTGCTCGGTCTCCAGCTCGGATTTGCACGGCAGTAGTGGATGCGCTCTGCTTGTACTCCACCCGTCCAACGAAACAACCTGGAGACTGGTTAGCTTCTTGACAGCGGCACTGCCTACGAGCCGCTCTTGACGAGGGAACCGTGAGACAGGGCGTCTCTCTTGAACCAGGCCTTGTTTGACTCTCAACCCCACGAGTATTACGCGTACACACACGAGACTCTCTCGCTAAATATGCCGACCGACCGAGAAAGCGACCGAGGGGCCGACTGCCCGTAAGCAGGGGATGAAAATCTCCTCGCTCGGTTCTCGCTCATGACAGCCACTGAGACAATGCACACCTCTCCACACTCTCCACCTTCCACCTCTTATCGTTGAAATCAGGTCACTTGGGAACTGGAGCCAGGAGCGGGCGGGCGTGCTTTGGTCGGACAGGACCCTGGCTTGTTGTGGCTGTTCAGTCCCTGAACCAAACACGAACCATGGTGTGCCTGCCGCCCAGTATCGCCGCTTACCTAACCCCTGTACGCCTCGACAGACCGGTCGATATCGCTGAACTGACACGTGGAAAGCTGCACACCTCTCTCCCGTGGGGCGGAAGGCCGACTCCGTCTGTTGCATCTCAGCACAGCCTGGAATAGGCATGCCGCCCGGAAAGGTCCCAATAAGCCCGTCGACAAGTCTCGTGGTTGGACGAATGACCTGATCCCAACGTGGTAGAGGCGTGCATGGCACTCCTTTTGCCGTTGTGCTGGGATTCGAATGGTACGAAATATCTTTGTCGATAAACACCTCCAATAGCTCGATGGGTCTGCCTTCAGCGCCAAAGCTCTGAGAACGGGCTGGTCGAGCGTATTTGGGCGAATGAGATTGTATCAAGACAGCACCACACATACATAGTACTATATGCACACAGCACAGGGCTCACCTACCGTTGCAGCCAGCATGGATCTTGTATCCGCATCCACCCTGCGGCCCCCTTTGAGGAGCCCAGCAGCATGGGTAAGCGAGTTTGGGGGCAAGCGGCTCGATCGTCGGGCTACCGTGCTTACGGATGCCCAAGTACCATGCGGTACAAGACGTTGTGCAACATGGGAAGATACTCGACTATCCGAACTGCGAAGTCACGTAAGCACAAGCAGTTCAGAAGGGTGAACAGTGCAATCGTATGCATACCCAAGGTAGTGGCCTAGACACCACCTTGACACTGGAATGAGAGTAACCGCTCATCCGTGTCGACCTGCCAGACAGCTCTCCGCTCATCAACCAGGCCGTTTCGTTCATCACATTTGTGGGTACCAAGTGCCTGATTGCTACACTGACGGCCAGTGTATTCAGCGCTTGCACATTGCCACAACGAGACTTTGGCTGTGCTGAAGCCGCACCGTCGGCGAGAGAAGCGAGGCACGGTCACGAGTACTGCGCATTGCACACCTTGTTAGAGCCTTTCACCGTTCAGTTCCAATGCCAAACCAGGGACGATTGACTACAACCTCACACCCCCTACAATTGAGCCCGGGATGTTTTCATGCTTATTTTCAACAAAAAAAACCAGGTGGTGTGCCAGTTGAAACGACGAAAGCATCCCGCAAACGGCAACGTTGCCAAGAGAAGGAGGATGGCCTGCCTGGTCCTTCAAGTGCGCCAACCCACCCACCTCGGGAGGCAAATTGGGGTGTCCTCGTCACCAGCCGGATGCACAGGCACGAGGCGCCGTGGACCTGCCATGCGGGAACGGTGCGCTCTCAGCATGAAGGATGTTTCGGGCAACATGTATCCCGCATGTATGCTTACTGGAAACTGGCCGTTGCGCGGTGGCACCGCAGGATGGATGGAATAGGCAAACACGACGATGGATGAGGCTGAAGCACCATGTCCCGAGCAGGAAATGATGGTCCTTTCCTCTTTACCTAATGCAAGGAAACCGCCTGGCCGTCGGTCGGCGCCTCGGAGCGCCCCCAGAACAGGGATGCTGATGCAGCACTCATCCACAGCTGCGCCAAGGCGCCCGATGGCTGTGCCGCGATTTCGAGCTCATTCTTCGCACGCTCTTCTATCGGCCTAGCTTCCCCGTAGCCCGAGAAATGGGTTAGCAGGATTTGAGTACCGGACGCATCGTCCCGTCGCGCACCCTCAGCGAATCAGCATGCCTTGTCTTGGCAGTTTCACACAACATCGGTGTGCCGTCCGGACCGTTGCTGACTTGCTGTGTACCAGCCTTTGTGGCGGTGGCGAAGGAAGACCTGTGCCTTCAGCTGAAATGTTGCGCCTTGGCGTTGATGTTGACTAGTCGGCTGGGGTTTGTGGTGGCTGTCTTATATTTGACAGCTAACCAAACATGCGACCTTCTCGGCTGGCAGTTGGCAGTACCCAGTGAGCAAATTGTCAGGTTCACCAACACCTGGATCTTTCCAGAAGAAGACAAGGAAGCCGGAACTTCGATTCGGCAGTGTAATGTTCCGGTGATTGATTGAAGGGTCCAGCGCTGGGTTGTCAGCCCTACGCCTAGATCGGAAGCTGGCCGAGCTTGTGCTTCAGTCGCCTGTCCGTGACAATTGCTGAATGTCTCAAAGGACATCCTTGTCACTCCTCGCGCGGTAATGACCCTAATTATAACAATGCCGAGCGAATACAGCCAGAAAGATGACAGCCGTGCCAATGGCCTCGGCACTAGCCTGGTAGCAGCTTTTAGCCATCAGCCATCCGTTGTCGGCTGTGTCTCTGGCCATTCGGCGTGTCGTGTCTCTTTGCAATACGACGAGTACGTGCAGGCCTCTTGCTGCTGCTCGCAAAGGGATCAACAACGCGGCCACCTCCGTAGATAGTCTCCTGCAGTTAGGCAGTAGTCTTTGGTCCCACTTGCAGCGACGGTGAATCTGCCGGAGTCGTTGGTTCCGCCATGTGCCGCAACCCGCTCAGCTGAAGGGGTGTGTGCAGCTCACATGCTTACCCACGAACAACTGTAACCGTTCAGGCTGACCCTCGCTCACGGTTACGACCATGAAAGGGCATTTCTGCTCCGCGCGACACCTGCCTTTGCCAGGTTGTTCTCGCCTTGGCCACGGTCACAGAGAATATCAAGCTTCGCGGTAGAGGTTGGCTTTGCCTTTGTTCGCACCCCTAGCTTGCTCGGGTGCCTCCAATCATCGTGACAAGACCAAGTGTTGGACGATGGCATAGTACTGTGCAATGATGCCTGGAGCTCGGTATCTTGGTTCGTTCTTAAATCTTCATACACACCGATAATGTACAATCAGCAACCCATTCCACGGCCCTACTAGTTGATCCAGAACGCCGACTCGCGCTGAGCTCTCCGTTCCGCCGACCTCTTCTTGAACCGTACCTCGGCCCTTCTTCGCTCGCCACCATCAATCTTCCTCCCGCGTGCATGCTCCCACATCCCCTCGGTGACCCTAACAACGGCCCCTGCATCGTTGGGCAGAGGCTGAGCGTACGGCCCAGCTATCGTTCGCAGACCTCGGACCGTGTAGTGCTGCGGCCGCACAAGCGTCGGAGGCAGCTCCTTGGAGTCACCCTCGTCGTGGGGGACGTTGACAACCCACTTGGCATCGCTAAGAACGGACGCAGGCGGCGTCGCGACCTTGAGGATTGCCGCGCCGTCCTTGACATGTTCGAAGTCGCCGCCCGGCCCCACGGCGCCGGCTCGGTATCGGTGCAGCCAGTTCAAAAGGTATTTGCGGTCTCGGGGCGGCTCGATGCCCAGCTCCTTCATCTCCAGCGAAGACAGGCTGAAGAGCGACTCCCACGAAGGGAACTTGGATGCATGCTTATTTAATCCGCGGCCGATCAGGGTGAGAAATGTACGGGGATCGGGAACAAAAGGTCGGGGCTTGGGGATCTTCGAGGCCGATTTGGTTTCCTGAGATAGCGACCTGATTTGTCCAGCAGCTGGGGAGCTGGCGGTTGGCCGCAAGAGGAGGC
The DNA here is from genome assembly GCA_001021365.1 of Stachybotrys chartarum. Taxonomy (NCBI): domain Eukaryota; kingdom Fungi; phylum Ascomycota; class Sordariomycetes; order Hypocreales; family Stachybotryaceae; genus Stachybotrys; species Stachybotrys chartarum. The sequence continues at coordinate 2,632,515 of LDEE01000002.1, read as the reverse complement.
GCAGGGAAGGCCGTAGACACTCGAATGCCCTCATTGTTGTTGGCTGTCATCGACGTCAGTAGCTGTGCCTTCAGTACCGTGCGTCTGTTCAGGTCTACTCACATGATCCGTCTGGGCGTCGGGGTCAACTCGAGCGCCTCTCCTGTATTGATCACGCCCAGCTTCAATTTGCTTCTAGCAGGAAAAAAGGACATCGAAGGATTAGTTAAGCAAGGCTGTGAGCCAGGGGTTCCACGCGATGATGTGACGCACACTATCGGTGTACAACCATTGGTCAGGACTTATCCCGCCGTGGGGCCAATTAGGCTGAGCAGTAAGTTGCCTGCTGCCCTCCGCCTTCTTTCCTTCTACATCTCATCTCCGCATACGTCCGCGGGTCATTCCATCTCTGGGAATGCTCAAATTCCACTAGTTCATCAAACTGAGATCGGAACCTCTTTCGGGAGTCACTGGAGGTAGATGTTGCGATGCCACGCTCAAGGCGCACTCGGCCGCAGCCACCCCACCAGGTCGGGTTCGATGGTGTGTAGCTCTTACTCCTCAGGCTGGCGCGGCTTTATGGATGGGTAGCTAATACTGTTCCTTAGCAACTATTCCCAGGTATATAATCGAGAAGCTATTATCTATCCCGCCGTCCGATGTGCCAGATCTCCCTGTGACGACAGAGCGACCGTCGAAGCGTCAGAAACTTGAGACCACGCCCCAGGGGTCGATTTGCGTAGCTACCGGCAGCCTGCAGTTCTCGCGTCCATGTACAGAGCCTGATTTCAAGTTCCCAAAAGCAATATGTGAGGACGTTGGACGGTATCTGCAGATTTCTGCCACGCCTGGAGCCCTCCATATCAGCTCGCAGCGAGCGCCCTCACCAGATCCGTTCCGTGTGTGCGTGTCCATAAAAGCAGCAGACGTCACCAACCATGCCTATCAAATATTATCTGTCGCCGGTACGCGGAACAGAAGTGGGAATCCGGGAGATATTTGGACTCGAACTGATATATCCATTGAGCTCAAGGGGAGGAGGGTAGAAGTGCGACTCTCGTTAGGACTTTGGTGGAACACGACACCTTCTCCTTACCGCAACTTACGATCAGTCAAGGAGCGTCATGTCAGCAACGCTGTGATAAACGAGTTCTATCCACGCTCTGCATCTTCTGGTGGTGGAGTAAGGTCTCCCATGGATTTCTACGAAGCAGCGTGGGTCCCGCCTGCGGATGATACGCCTGAGATCGAGGTCCTGGAACTGGAAGCAACTCTTTTTCCGTATCAGAACCGAACACTGCGATGGCTTCTAGGTCGTGAGGGGGTTGCATTGCGTGCGTCACATGCTGACGTTACCCCTCTAGCCAACGAAGAGCTGCAGGCGAGATCGAGGTTGGAAACTTGTCGCATCGTCAAAGACGCTTCCAACAACGATATCTATCTCAGCGATATCTACCACACAGTATCCTTGGACAAGACCACCTTTGAATACGGTGATCTTTCTATGAAAGGCGGAATTCTGGCAGAGGAAATGGGACTGGGGAAAACACTCGAGATTCTTGCACTTATCTTGCTGCATAAGCGCCCGAACACGACAACCTCTATAAATCCAGCAAACGAAGGTGGTCTAGCGGTTACCGGTGCAACTCTGATCGTGGCACCAGAATCCCTAAGGGCTCAATGGATGTCCGAGATCACCCGCCACGCACCCACTTTACGCGTTAAATACTACGAAGGGTGCAAAAAGATGGGAAATATTGACGAAGACCAGCTGGTGGATGAGCTGACCAGCTTTGACATTGTCATCACAACCTACTCGGTATTATCGGCCGAGATTCACTTCGCCTCTGAGCCTCCAGAACGATCCAGGAGACACGAGAGAGTCTATCCGAGAGTCAAGTCACCGCTGGTGCAGATATCATGGTGGCGGGTCTGTCTAGATGAAGCGCAGATGATCGAGAATGGAATTAGCCAGGCCGCTTCGGTCGCGCGGCTCATTCCCCGAGTCAATGCTTGGGGTATAACAGGAACGCCAGTCAAGGATGATGTGAAGGACCTCTTTGGCCTCCTTCTTTTTCTCCGTTACCAGCCCTACTGCTATGCTCCCCAGGCCTGGCAAGCGCTTGTGGCGACGAGTAAGGCTGCCTTTCAACAACTCTTCAGATCCATATCCCTGCGGCATACCAAGGCAATGGTTCGAGACGAGATAATGTTGCCAGCACAGAAGAGATATGTAATCAGTATGCCGTTCACAGCGGTCGAGGAGCAACATTACCAAACTCTTTTCAAGGAGATGGCAGAAGCTTGCGAGATGACTGTTGACGGCGCTCCGCTCCACGATCAATGGAGTCCCGATCAGCATGTGGAAAGCATGCGAACGTGGCTCAACCGACTAAGGCAGACAGCCCTTCACCCTGAAGTTGGTGTGTACAATCGACGAATCCTGGGCCAAAACCGGAACCAGCCGATGCGAACCATTGATGAAGTCTTGAATGCAATGCTGGACCAGAGCGAGACCGCCATGAGAGCCGAAGAGAGGTCGTATCTCAACTTCAAGCTGATACGAGGCCAGCTTTACGAGAATAGCCCAAGAGTGAAGGAAGCGCTCACTCTTTGGCAGGAAGTCAAAACTCAAACGAGCACCATGGTAGCCGAGGCTCAAGCAAAGTACAAAGGTGCTGTTCGAGAGCATGCTATCAAGCAGAAACCATCACAAGCCGAGGCGAAGGAGGATTCTTCTGATCCAGACGAGGAGATCGAGGGCGTTGAGAGCAAAGGGAACTTGGGAGAACTTCGCCGCCGACTTCGTGGTGCCCTCGAGCTTCATCACAAAGCGGCTTTCTTCTGTGCCAATGCCTACTTTCAGATGAGGGATAACCCAGAGATGACTTTACCTGATTCTGTGGAGTTCCAGCGCTTGAAGAAGCTGGAGGATGAGGGATACGAAGAAGCCAAGACGATTCGACGGGAAATCTTAAAGGAGTCTCATCGTAAGGCCAGCAAGCTTATGGCCAATATCTCCCGCAAAGCGTCGACGCAAGCCTTTGCCGTCATTCCGGAATTGGTGGCGAACCCTGAAAAGGGCATCGAGAGCGGCCGAATCATTGATGAGTTGGGTGTCCTGTATGGCCAACTCAACGAGCAAGCGGAGATGCTGGATGATTGGCGAGAGGATGTGATTCAATTGCTGGTGAAACCATTGGTGGACGAAGAGGGTGACGTGGAAACCACAGGAGAGGAGCTGATGGACTCGGCAAAGATGCAAGACGAGCTGGTGGTATATGTGCAAGCCCTGCGAGCCGCCATTGCAGATCGCCAGGATGCCATTTCCGGACAGAGCAATGAGCTCGTCAAGCACGAGATAGAGACAGCTAAGAGATTGGCCAAAAACGAGGAGGGACCTGCTCCAGAGAAACTTCTGGAGCTGCTTGAGCGACGTGCTGAGCTGAAACCCGACGCGCCAATCTCCATGCGCGGCGCTATTGGGGACTTCCGGAGTCTCCAGTCTCGTCTGAATCGCGAAGAACCGGGGAGCAGCCGGGAGGTGCTTGAGCATGAAATTGCGACCAAGCACCTCAAGGCCACGCAAGCGCAGCTTCATGAACAGAACAAGTTAGCCCTGGCACTGGAATCCGAGATCGAGAGCTTCACGGGGGCCATGAATGCTCGGCTGGAGTACTACCGTCAATTACAGGGTGTGTCGGATGCTGTGCTGCCGTACGATGGTTCGAAATCCGAAGCGGTGGAAGCGAAGCTTAGACATTCCGAAGAGACCGCCTTGAGCAAGTTGTCGTCCGCCGAAGCAAAGCATCGATACTGTAAGTCGTCTGATCGTCTGACCGCCTACAAAGTACTGACCAGCTTTTAGTGATGAATCTCAAGGAATCCGGGTCCAAGTCCAACGAACCCCGGATGTGTGTGATTTGCCAGATGCCGTTCAACACGGGAGTCTTGACCGTGTGCGGCCATCAATTCTGCAAGGAATGCATAGTCATGTGGTTCAAGGCACACCACAACTGTCCGGTCTGCAAAAGGGCCCTGAAGCAGTCCAACTTGCACGATATCACCTTCAAGCCGCAAGAGCTACGAGTTCATAGTGACGAGCCCGGCCGGCGCGAGGAAGAAGATGAGCCTGCTAGTGCCCATGCCAAGAGTGGCAGCAGCGCGCGAAGGAAAACCACAATCTACTCCGAGTTCAACTCGGATCAGTTGGCGGACATTAAGAACATAGAGCTCGAAGGACCGTCCTTTACTACCAAAGTCGACACGCTGGTAAGACACATCATGTGGTTACGGCAGTCGGATCCCGGCGCGAAGTCGATCATCTTCTCTCAGTCAGTATTCCCTGGCTAGACATGATATGCTCTTTGTCTACAAACGCTAACCCCTGACTTAGATACAAAGACTTTCTCAACGTACTTCAGAAAGCATTTAGACGATTTCGAATAGGATACGCGTCCATTGACGAATCAAACGGGATAGCCAAGTTCAAAAACGACGCTGCGATGGAGTGTTTCCTACTACATGCCAGAGCACACTCGAGCGGACTAAACCTAGTCAATGCCAGCCACGTCTTCCTGTGTGAGCCACTACTCAACACAGCACTGGAGCTGCAGGCCATCGCGCGAGTAGACCGCATCGGGCAAGAGCACGAGACCACCGTGTGGCTCTACCTCGTGTCTGGTACCGTCGAGGAGTCCATCTACAACCTGTCGGTGAAGCGGCGAGTGGAACACATGGGCAGAACCCGCAAAGGCACGTCGAAAGAGTCGACCCCCGAACTGCTTGATGCAAACATGGACGAAGCAAACACGCTCGAGATGGAGCACGCAGCCTTATCCAGGTTGATGAGCAAGGACAGGACGGCCGGAGAGATGGTGGACAAGGGTGATCTCTGGCAGTGCCTGTTCGGCCACGTCACCAGCAAGGAGGCCGAGCTCGGCAGGGACAGTCGGCTGCAGGAGCAGGCTGTCATGAGTTATATGGCAGGCGAGGCCGCGGAGGCGCGCAACAGCGGCAAAGGGCAATGAGGCTGCTGATGATACCCCTTGGCTTCGTGCTTGGAGCAGTCAAGTTGCAGGGACGTTGAGTAAGGAAGACTACGAGGGACAGGTTACAATGGGCGTTGGACTTGAATCGTTTTCGAAGGCTGGGGTCCGTTTTCATTTGCTTTGCAGCTATGATGATACCACAGGACATACTTGGAGAGACGTACGTACACAAAGATACAAGATATACGTGGATGACGGAGCGCATATTTACCCCTTTCGCATATGATAGTGCGCCGGGTTCGCTCATGCGGCGGACCTATCGAGGAAACTGTTGTATGTGCAAATGATACTGGCGCAAAGGGGGGGGCTATTAGGGGGCTTTCATTGCCTTGGTCAAATGATTCAGCGCTGCACCTGGTCGAATCAATTTTCCTTTGTCATATACCAGGTCTTTTCCCGCCAGTTTAGTATGTTACAGAGCTGTACCCTTGCTTCACGAAGCGGCCCGTCACCAATGATTTACACGCTGTCCGGCAATACAATTTTTCAAGTCCATCTATTTCGACATGTTTCCCTTTCAACAGTGGAAAGGGAGCAGGCAAGCTCGCTCCGCTGGTATCCAAAGCAGACGGCCAAATTACGCTCAACGCAACCCGCCTTCGTCTTCAACAAGGTGTTTGCGAAGTGCCAGCTCCGTCGGGTGTTTACCCGACGAGCTATTTCTTGGCGCTGGCTCCCGACTTGACGCGCTTGGCCGAGGGGCGGTTGATGTGGTGGTCGGGGATCCAGTTCTCGTCGTAGGACCTGCCGGGGAGGGCGACGCCGGTGGCCTCGGCGCCAGGGAGGTTGGCGTCGGTCTCGAGGGTCTTGACGACCTTCTTGGGGGGGCGGGCGCGCTTGGCCTGGGGGAAGAGGGCCTCGATCCAGGTCTTGTAGACGAAGTAGAGGAGGCTGCCGAAGGCCGCGGTCAGGAAAAGGTAGAGGAAGATGCTGGGAAAAGCATTGTTAGTGGAATGAAGCCGGGGAACGGGGGTCTGGGGAAGGGAGCGTACATCTGAGGGTCGAGGAAGCTAGTCGGGGCCTCAACGATCGAGGCAATGGCATTATGGGCCTCGACCTGCTCAACGACGCCCTTGTCATTGGCGAGCAGGGCGAAGAGCTGCAGCCTCACGTCCTGGGGTTGGGCGTCGAGGGCGAAGGGGAAGGAGACGGCCTTCTTCTCGCCGGGCTCGATCTGCAGGTTGTACTGGACGACGGAGAGGTTGCGCAGGATGGACTGGTACTCGGGTGCGCCGTCGGGCAGGGCGGCGGTGGCGTGCAGGGCGCCGCCGACGAGGGCGAGCTGGATGGGGGCGGACTCGCGGTTGGTGACCTCGACGAAGGCCTTGGTCGGGCGGCCGTTGACGAGCTTGACGCCGAAGATGTCGGCGTCGGGGAAGCTGGTGGTCACGTCGGCGGCGAGGTGCTGGGCGGCGTCGACGGGCGACGACGTGCCGGCGGTGCCATCCTGGTACACGAACGGCAGTGTCAGCGCTTCCACGTCTTCATAAGGAAACCGAGAGTAGGAGAAAGCCCTTTGTGGCAGAAGCTGCATCGCCACACACACACGCACGCGCGCGCGGGGGGGCGCAATGGAACAACGACAGGGCACAAGACTTTGGCATCATACCTGGGCAACGACGCCGAGGAGCTGGACGGCCAGCAGGGCGAGGACGGACGACTTGAAGAACATGGCGACGCACAGGGGTGGTGAGATTCCTATCTTTCCCCCCAATTGGGTTACCGACAAGAAGAAAGAGAAGGATATAGAGGGAGAGAGCAAGGAATACGAGCGTTGGTGTCGTGTCGTGCGAGAAAGAGAGAGAAAGAGGATGGATGGAGCAGGAGGAGGAGAGAGCTTAGGGGGNAGAAGACTGTTAGGTGTGCGCGCTGCCCTACCTCCCTGCGCCTTAGCTCGACGGATGTACACTTTTGGAGAAGAGCTGACGCTGGCGGATGGCAGCTTACCTCCGGCTGCTCCCCATGCAGGATGAGGTGATTGTGTGGGGAAAACAATTAGCCCTTGCCCCCCCCCTGGAGGTTTGGGACGTGTGCAATCTGGCCTTTCACCAGTTGGTGGACAATGTAGGCGCCGGAGCAAGGACGGCATCGCGGAATCCATGCGGTTTCCATGGCCGGGAGGGAAATACGAGAAAAGTATTCCTGCGCCATCTCTATGCTTACTGCTAGGCTGCAATAGGCCTGGTGGTTTCACTGTCCAAGACAGGCAGGAGTCTGTCTACCCGACTATGGTGTATTGTTGTTGACCAACAAGGCAGAAGACGGCCGGAAGCATCAACGGGTAGATATTCTTCATTGTATTCAATGTGTTCAGTATCGCCAAATCAAGCATGGTACCGGAACCAAAAGCTCTAGTATAACATAGCCTCTCCGTCTCCTCTAATACACAGGCATCCTCCAACCCCTCCATACCACTATGTCAGGTCCATGTTGCTGTCCCAGCCGTCGAATACATCCATGCTCGCGTCAAGGTCAAACAGGTCATTGTCGCCTCCGCTATCCAGTCCTGCGCCGCTACCCGATGGTCCTCCCAGGCCCAGGTCTGTTCCTAGCCCATCCATCCCCATCACGTTGTCCACCGCCATGCCGTCCGCTTGAGCACCGGGCCCGGACGCAAGGCCCTCGCCCATTGTGCCAGCGTTGCCGCCCAGCAAGTCCGTGTTCTGCATGATTGCGGGCGGTGCCGGCATCACCATCTGGGCCTCAACCCGGCGATGGAGCCGGACAATAATCTCGGCAAGCGTCCCATCCTGCTTCTGCACTTTCTTGTACTCCTCCGCTAGCAGCTTCAGCACATCCCGCAAGCTCAAGCGTCGCCCTTGCATTGAACCGCTGGTGTCGAGCAGGCCCGTTGGGGCGGGCGCATCATTCGTCACGTCTGGTGCGCAAATGAGCGCCGTCGCAATATCATACACAATGCTCGCGTTCCCAGCCTCCGTCTGTGCTCGCGTCTCCTCGAGGATGGCTCGGAGAGCTCGCCTCGGCCCCATCAATTGCCGAGCAGCAATCATCTGACGGTGAGTATAGGTTGGGGGTGTGTAATTCACCTCTGGGTGCAGGCTCCACTGCACCAGCGTCTGTATCTGATGCCTGATGGTCCCCACAAACCCAGGGCTGTTCGGGTTGTTGGAGTTGCTCGACCACGTCTCCAGTTCGTTAAACTCGGCGCTGCCGGTTCGTCTCGACAGCGGCAGGCTTTCCTTGAGAGCCTGGAGCAGCGGCTCAATATCCTGATTCTTGGGATCCCGTCGTTGATACGTCCGCAGTGCGTTTTCCAGTGGCTTGGCAACCAGGTTCTTTACCGACGAAAGCATCGTGCTTGCTTCCCCGGAGATGGAGGTTGGCAGGAGAATCAGCTGTAAAATCTTGATGATAGACTTTTGCTCCTTCTGGTCAATCCAAAGATATTCCGATAAGAAAGTAATCGCAGGCACCAGCGATGGCAACAGGAAAGTATCCACCAGATCTTGACAGGTCAGCATCGTGAAGCTACGCCGCAACGCGAGGGGTTATTCTCACATTCTATACCACTCTTGAGGCTTTCGTCTGTCAAATATCCGTCTCCGTACGCAACAACAATGTTCTGGAAAAGCGTTGCGATCAAAAGGTAAAAGTCCTGCGGTGGGCAGGATGACATCAGGTCATCCCCAAGCCCCCCAGCCTCGCTATCAAACAGCCCGTGAACCCACCCGCCAAGGTGTTGGCTCTCCTGCTCCGTCAGGTCCTGGATCTGACGACTGACATGAGCTCGGCTGATGATCTGCGCAACGCGCGAATCTGGAGATTGAATGCCCATGTCGGCCCCTGACAATTTGTACCGGTAGGCAAATGCCAGAACCAGCAGCATGATGGCTCCAAATTCTTCGTAGACAGGTTGATATTCGCCCTGGTCCTCGTCGTAATGCCAGTTATCCAGAAGTTGACAGAGGGGCTCCAAAACCGTAGGCAGTCTCTCAAACAGGAGCAGCACGTCGAGTGACAAAGGCTTCTGGACCAGTTGGCCACATAGAAGCTTCAATGACATGGTCTCGCGATTGTGGCAAAGATGGCGCATGAGCTATCGACGTCAGTGAAGCGCTCCTATGTCATTATCGAGAGTCACGAACCTCGACAAGCGCTTGGCATACCGCGCCAACATTGCCGTCCATCTTGTCAAGCTCGCGCACGAGGGCTTGCATCTTGCTGGGGTCAGAAAGGCAATCCTGGACCAGCTTGTCCTTTGAATACTTTTCCAACGACGGCTCATAAGACATAGAGATCTCCCCCAAGATCCGCTCCACATGCTCGCGCTGAATTAGACCGTGCAGGGCGCATGCGGCACAGAACTCTTCGCGGACACTCTCCGTGTAGGGATTGTTCTGCCGCGACTCATCAAACATGAGTGAGGCTGTTGGAAAGGTGCCGGTGTCGACCTGGTTGAGTGCCATCGTGATGCAAAGCTCTGCAGACGTGTTGGCAAACCCGGGAGGACATAGCTGGCAGAGCAGCAGAGGTACTTTGTTGATCAAGTAGGACCGGAAGAGGTGTGCGTCTTTTAGTCGTTCGGTCCTGAAGACGGCATTCGCCAAGGCATCGAACGAGGCCAGGATAAGGTCGATTGCACTAGCTTGTGCATCACCCTTTCCTTGTTGTCAGTGATGAAGATTTTGAACCATATGAGACTTGACATACCCCTAGGCGATTATTCAGATACGAGAAGAGCATGCGATCGTCCAGGATTGGGCGAGCAACGAGCTGGAAGAGAGTGTCAGCGTGCAGCGAGGTTTACAGAGAGATCAAACTAACCGAAGCGTTGAGATAAATGTATAATCCAGCTCGAGTATTGGTGATGGGGATCTCCGGTATGACTAGGTTGTCGGATCCAACCGCTGACTCCAACAGCTCATCCATGGCCGCTTCGGCTGCCTGGCTCTTCTTGTCTGGAGGGTCGAGCTGCGCGAGGGTCTCAGTGCGAAACACCTCTAGTTTTTCAACAAATTGAGGCGCAGGTTGCAAAGAAGGTATGAAACTGCTTAGACTTGCGTGGAGCTCCCTCCGCGCGTCTAGGGGCCAGAGTTGTGTTAGTGATATCAAGCACAAAGACAGGCAGAGATTGGGGGGTTCGGCGAAACTGTTCACCTTTGGCATCAGGTTTGCTGATAGCTCTGACGAAGTCTGGGGAATCAACCAGGCGCAACAACAATGGCACAAAGGCCCCCTTGGATATCTCCATCTGGTTCCGAGCGTCAGAGTGCTGCATATCTCCCAGCATTACAGCGGCGAAGGCCGTGGAAGCCTGGGCGAAGAGTGTCATCCATTTGGCGACAACCTTGGCCATGTGCACGGGAGCCAAGGAATCGCGGAACGCAGTGCCTTCGACGATGGTCTTGATAACATGGTAGAAGAAGACTTCCTCGGCCCAGAAGGCATTGGTGTATCTGACGGGCTGCTTCGGCTTGGCCGTGTCTGCGCCGTCAGCCCCGAAGGCATGGTCCGACTGGAGCTGCGCATGCGAGGAAGAGTAGTTGTACACGGCGTTGAGCAGGGACGGCGCATCTATGTAACCGAGCCGGCTCAGGATCTGTATATATATGGGTATGCGAGGGTCGACGCTGTAGGTGCGGGAAGGGGGTGGTCGCAGGAAGATGTCGGCAACGGCGACGGGCGGCAGCGGATATCGCGAATGGATCAGAGGCACAAACTCCTCGAACTTTTCCGGTTCCAGGCGCGTGGCCAGGCATTTAGCCTTGAAGTCGAGCCATTGGTGCGTCGCACTTTGCAGCGCCTTCTGCGCCGGGTTGGGTCCGTCCATTATCACCACGTCGTCGACAAGCGAGGCAAGGCGTGGCCGCGGTCATGACACCCCCAAGCAATGTAGTCGAGCAAGACGTAGCAGGTGGGCTGTGCGTCGTATGAGGCTGTCTCCAAGCGGAGCGGGAGCCCCTATGAGGACATGGTGGGTGGTATCCAAGCGCTGTCGTGAATCATTTGGGTCGTGGGAGCGTGAACAAAGCAATCAATGCCAGAGGAAGCCGTCGCGAGCCTTGAGGTACCGTTACGGTGGTACTTTCCGGTTTGAAAGCATAAATTGTACTGCATTGGCAGGTCGTACCTTTACATGGGTTACTGTTAGTAAAGTGGGGCGTCTCTCGCTTCATTGTCTACCAAGTGGCCGGATGAGGACAAGTGAGCCTCCTGCCTCTATTTATACTGCCTACCCTGACAACCAACATGTCGCAGGCGCCTTTCTTCCACCTGACTCTGATTGTTCAAGTGGGGGTATCGGAAGCATTCGAGTCCACGTCGCACACATAGAGCAAACTATCACTTGGCCCGCCAATTTGCTCAGGAGTGCAATCGATGTGTTTGCGGCAGGAGATCATCATCCAAACCAAACACTATGGCTCAACCGAACCGTCAACTAGAACACCAGCGACTGAGCATTAAACTGCATCCATGACTCCATGCTCAGACTAGATTCTTGCTACAAGTTCGAAAGATTTTCATGTTGAATGCTGCTACGCCTCGACTAACGTATCAGGGACTAACAGAATTAATTGGTAAAGAATCTATATAACCTATGACCGCTATCTTGAGCAAACACAAACACGGGCAAACATGGATATCGGTCCCGCCAAGCAAACGCCAAAACATCCATGCCTTACTTCTCAATAACCGCCGTCGATGTCCTCTTGCCGGCCGGCAACTGATACGCAATATCCGTGCCCAGGTAGCGGCCCTTCAACCACCACACCAATAGACTGAACAGCTTTATGTTGCCCACCTGTCCCGTCCCGCGGCTCCTGCCAACGGTGAAAGCAGCAACGACCTTGTCATCGGGTTCGTACTTGAGGGGTTGGCCACCTTTCAAGTACACCGGCAGTGACTTGATGAGATGCAACGCCTGATTGGACGCGTTGAGGGCGGTTCCCTGCTGCAGGTTTCCGGCGTCTCCCACGACAAAGATGTCCGGGTAGTCCTCGGCCTGCAGGAAGGTGGTTTGCTTCATCCTCCCACTCTTGTCGAGCAGCGACGCGGGCGCAAAGGCCGTGTTGGGCGTGAGTCCCGTGGCGGGGATGTGCGCCTGGGCGGTGAGAGTCGAGGTGCTGCCGTCTTTGCTGCGCAGCTCCAAGACGTAGTCGTCGCCTGACCGGGTGACGCTGGTGACGGTAGAGTTGGGGATGCACCGGACCTTGAGCTTGCTCAGCTCGTTCTCGGCCGCTTGCCTCACGCTGTCCTTGTACAGGGGGGCTAGGGGTAGCGCGTCTTTGTAAACGAGAATGACTTCCTTGGTGCCGTTTCGAGAATACTCGAAACCAAGTTCGCCAGCCGTCTCGACGCCGGTTGCACCACCGCCGACGACGACGATGGTCTTGGCCTTTTTGATTTCGTCCTGGACGGCGTGTATCTTGGCCCTGGTCTTCTCGGTCGTTCCAATATCCTTCCAGGGTACCCCGGCGGGGTCAGAGGAGCCAGTGGCCACAATCAAAGTGTTGTAGGCTATAGACTTGCTACCCCCGTCATTCAGAGAAACCTCGATAACTTTCCCCTTCGGATCGAGGCTTTCGGCTTTGCCCAGGACAAACTCGAACTTCTCTGCGGGATACTCCTTGAAATGAGGTGCAAGCTCAAACAGAATCTTCTCGTCGGGGATTTGTCCAGGCACAATGACCCGGGGCATAGCGAGAGGGAAGTGATAGTGGGTTGTTGGGACGACAACGTAGAGCTTGTAGTCGTTGCTAGGCAGGACCACGTTCTTCATGGTCTGACGGATGATGGGCGCGCCGGCAATGCCAACGCCGAGAACGACTATGTTGTGCATTGTGGGCCGGGGAGGGTGGTAGAGGTTCAGTGTAAGTGTTGGAGACAGGGTGTATGAGAGCTGGATGCGCTGTTGTTGATCAACAGATGGAAGTGGAACAGACAACTTATATTAGATGAGGTGGAATGGACGGATGAATGATTGAATGGATGAAGAAGATGAAGCAACGGGATTCGGAGTTGATATATACTCCCTAGGGACGACCTTTGGGCAAGGAAGCCGAGGCACCCCTTGGTAAGAGATCACGACTGGACCAGGGAGGGCCGCTTCTAGACTTACACGCGATTCCCACACAGAGCACGGCATGTTAGTCATTCGGGGTATACGAAACTCGTCTTTGTCAAACTGGTGCAGCACCGACCAGCGCCATAGTGCACGCGCTGATACCCACTCAACCCNCCCCCCCCCCCCCCCCCCCCCGGTCAAGCCGCGCGCCCGTCAGTACTTATTGTCCGCAATCTGATTCTCCGTGAGGATGAGGGCAAGCCATTGGTCCATCTACGTCGAAGCGGCGCAGCCCCCCGAGTCGGCCTGCAGGCCGACGCAAAGATGGGATGGATGCAAGGGCGAGACAGAGGACAAGGCCGCAGGTGCCCCGAGTCAACGTTGAAATTGAGCCCGCCGAGTCCCACTCTTTGGTCCGCCGATGGACCAATGGAAGCGCTTGACGCCCGCTAGTCCTGGAAGGGAAGGCACCTCCGCGCGGGTGGTTTATCAGCTTCTTGCCAACGCCGTCGTGAGCTGGCTTGAGCCTCTTTTCTTTGAACTGCACATTCATTTCAGGGCAATGGTTCAGCTCGACAATGTGAGCCTTAGTCATCACATCTGATTAGCAATCTTCACATTGTTGGGGTATTCATCATGTAATATCCATTCCACATACAAGCTTCGTCACGCACTGCGGATTCCCATCCTCATGGGCACTCATAATGGCAGACATGTTCCCCCTTGTCTGTTATAAGATGACATGATCACACGTCCACGGCCACCCCCTACCAAACCATGAGAAGCGTGCTCACCACCACCGCCCCCGCAGCCACGCCCATCCTCGGCCCTGTCACGCTCGCCCTCGAAATCGGCGTCGAAGGATCCACCGGCCGTACCGGCACCGCCACCCCGGACCCCGTCGGCGCCGGCACGGCCGGGACAGGAGTCGGCGTCGGGGTCCTGGTCCCGTTGCCCGCCCTCGTGTCGCCGCTGGTGACGGTAAAGAAGTTGCCCGCCACCACCTTGTCCGCCAGCCCGGCCTGGGCCAGCGTGGCCGCCGCGTTGAAGCCCTGGCGCGTCTGCGCCGCCTGCACGAGCGCGTTCAGGCCCGGCTGCGTGATGGCCGTGTGGTCGACCAGCAGCAGCGTGTATCGGTGCGTCAGCGGCTCGACGGGCGGCGGGTTGGGGCCGAAGTAGGCTGCCGCGGCGTTGGCTCGGCCCTTGTTCTCCAGCACGAATCCCTGCATGGGACCTGTTGGCGTGTTCATCTGGGTCGCCGTGGCGGCCGATGTAAGACCTGTCTGCATCCAGTGCAGCAGTGTGTTTGTCTGTACCATTCCCGTCGGGATATCCAGGTCGACCATGATCACGGCATATGACCCTACGAGCTGCTGAGCCGTGGCTAACATAGGCACATTTGTTGTCCCTGCGTCAACCCCGTCAGCCTTCTCCTTGAGCGCAGTACATACTCGCTAACAAGGCTCGTTATTGGTCAAAGGCAGGCTTGGAACTTACCATCTTTTGTCAATCTTCCACCTGGTGACACAGTTGCGCCGCCGTAATTTACCATTAAATCGGCCGCGGCATTGGGCTGGAAACCAGCCGGGGTGGTCGAGGCAGCCAGGCCAGCTGACGCCAGTGCAAAGAGCACGTTTCTCATTATAAATGGTATGTTTCTAAAGCGACGAATACTAAGTAGACAAAGGAAATTATGATGAAATAAACGAAAAGCGAGGGATTGTCATTAGTACCAGAGAGCAGCGTTGACTATATCGGCTTTGACACAAGATATAAGAACAACCCCTTGGCCTCCGGGAAGGACCGCCCCTGGGTTGATGGCCTACCTGTAGGCTGGATGATCATAGTGCTAGCGTGGCACGGCGAAGGCATCACCACTTGGCGTTTCGCTTCATCTGATGTCCACTCGTAACAGCCAAGTTACAGCCTCCGCACTGCCGAGTTTCGACATGCGCTTCAAGCACCGTCCAACGTAGCAGGAAAGAACGCGCGGCAAACGAATCTTTTGGTATATTTATAGATCAGCCGTGACCCCGGAATCATTCTTCGTGAACAATGTAGTATGCACGGGTGTGCAGCACATCCTGCATGTGGTGGAAAGCAGATCCACGGAAAGGCAGCCGACCTAGCGTGACTTGGCTGCTTCACAAGTATACGGATCGGTATCGCATGGCTGGTACAAGCATCCGTGCTCATTTTGATCGACGTAGTCGCGGCCGTAGCCAGAACAATGTCTTCCCCAGCCTCAGGCCAGCGAGAATCGACTGGCATGGGCTCCTAAACACGACCAAGGCTCTGCTCCCCCAAAACGCCTTGCGTAGCCAGCGAGTATCTAGTCAATCATGACCTGCCGAGCTTTGTGAGGAATTCCTGGTATGGCATGATGCGCCATCAAGCCCTGTTGGGCTCGACTTTGTCAAGATTCAAGGGTGGGATGGCATGGAATGTAGATGCGCGCGCTCATGAAACTCGCAGGACGACTGAGTAAACTCTCCGTCACTGATCCCGTGATAACACGGTGATTCAAACAGTGGACACGACATGTTCTTGGGGTGCCTTCTTCCTTGACCGCCACTGCTGCAGTCTTGGGAGAAACCACCCAAGAGCTATTTGAGAATATGCAGAGGAAATGCTACACGACTGTTGACATCATAGACTTCTGTGCGCTTGTCGACATGAAGGAGCCGTTTTTGCTCCCTCATGGTTGCCTATTGGCAATGACATCGGACCGTGTGTCGAGCCTTGCCAGCACTTTCCCAATCACAAACCTCACAAGCCACAGCATAATTACCTGATATGGCCTCATCGCACGTTCGATTTCTCTCCAATGCCGCATTTTCATTGTATTCTATCTCTCTTCCACCCCTTTCCCATAATTCTGTCGTTCCAAACTGATGGCAACACGGGAATTGAGGTCGCGTGAGGGGGTGGCAAGTTATTTCGACAAGGTTGACCTACCCTGCAGTTTAGACATGACGATGGCGTCGGAATCTCTCTGGCCATTGATGATGTGTTTCAACAATGATCAACGTTATTGGACCCTTACTGCAGCAATCCCCTGTCCAAGCGATCATAAACAGGGGTCGACACGAATGATGAGAGTCGTGGATCTCGTGCTCGCCCCCAAACAAAAACGAAAAGACTCACGGTAGCTAGCAGCACCCATTCAAGGTGTTTCGATACTCGGAAGCGAGCGGGGTGCCGGCCATCGAGTTGGATCGGCCCTGGCTAAAACAGTGGTTCGTGATGATCGCGCTGGGCAAATGCAAGCTGCTGCACGGTCTTTTGTGGGAACCGGTGATGGCACGAGTCGTCCTTGGTGGCCATCTGGTGCGCATGAGAAACTGGTGATCGACGACGCAACCATCCATGGGTCCTGTAACGCGAGACTCGGCCGTGCAAGGGATCTGGTTGGACTGTGATGACTGTCATCATTCGAGAGGATGCCTAATTAGAATGGCCCGGCTTTAGACTGCAGTAGGGTGCACTAAAATACTGTATCAACATGGGAGATAGGAATCTACTTTAGGGATACATCAAGCGCAGGGGTGTAAAGGGTCCTGCTGAGAGGCTGGTTGAAGGCCTTGCCGATCCTCGCTCCTCGCGCACATCCCGCCAAACCCGCACGAAATCATGTGCAGAGTATCTACACTTGCACTTTTTCATGGGTTTTCTGAATAGTGGCATGGCGGCAAGAGTAGCCTTGCAGCATTCGCGACAATTCTTGTGCTCCCTTTGTGGAACGCCGCGCATGGTTGGTTGGTTGGTTGGTCACACTCCAATGGAGGATTCTCAATGAATCATTCGTCTGGAGGGGAAGCACATGTCATATGCGATACGAGACCTTTGGTATCTGAATGATATTGTATCACAGGTAATCATGTGAACATTGTACAGGAGCAAAAAGACTGGATAGCGAAAGCATGTCTCGACTCGCCAGCAAACGCAAAGGGCGTGTATAGTGATATCCAGAGGACGATTGCACGGCGCTCGATGCCCAGGACCGAGGACATCGCCAAGACGGTAATGGCGAGCAGGCGTGAGGAAGCTTCTGTTCATCCTGACACGACAGCAGGCGTACCGATCGTCTCAACATGGACCAGTCCAGACCAAGCAGCGCACTGGCCATTTGGATCCGTTTGGATCCATTTGGTGACATAAGACGGGGAAGGGTTCCATGTGCGATTGAGCACAGTGAGCTCAACGGCGAAGTCATTGCCGACGCATGGGACGGCGATCCCTCGCCAATGGCGGCGTATTGAACTGTGTGGAAAACGGTTGGGAAAGTGACGGCAGCGGCAAAAGCCAATCAATCCGTTCTGGTGCTGGCTGTGGACCGCAACGGTAGCCGTGATTGGCTCTGATGCGATGGGGGGCCGACGCTGGACGCGCAGCGTGTGACATCATGGGGTCGGCGGGTGGAGGGTTGGAGGGATCAGTGACCTCACCGCTGCTAGGGCACGCAGCGCCTCGCCGCCCCCTGAGCAGTGTCCCCCAGCCATGCCTTGCGGCTGCCTGCATCATCATGAGCCTGGTCTGATATCATCAGCATCATCGTACCTCCTCCCAGGAGGGGTAGAACGGTTTCCAGACCGTGTCCCAAACAAAACGGTACGATGGATGGGCGGTGCCCTGACGATGGGGCGCTGATGTAATAGGCAAGGTACCGCTCGTATGCGGTAATCCGAGCATTACACAGCACTGCTTCTGTTGACTCCCGTGTGAGTGGCTCAGGAACACTGGGGGCGAGCAACGACTCAGGTTGGCTGCCCCAGGGTCCAGTGTTTGTCTTTCTGCCCGGATTCGCAGGCGGACTGTTGTGGATAGCCCGATGTGTGTGCACACCGGTCAGGTTGTCCATCGTCATGGTCCATCTGGTGTGTTCCATGCCAGTTAGTGAGGAAAAAATACAAGTCACAGACGTGTAGTCATGGGAAAGTCACACCGTTATGGGGAAAATAGCAACAAAATCAGGGATTCGGCGTGCCATCGCGAGAAAGCCTCAAAAATGCCATGTTTTCCGACCGTTTTGGGCTTGGGGAGGGCCCCTTGGCGTGGGTGGGTACCCACTGTGTTGAAGGATCACCCTTGCAAGGGTGCTCCTGCAAGTCGTGCCCCGAAACTCAAAGCATGGACGGACTTGACTCCGCGGCAGCCGCAGCCAACAAGTTCATCTCCAATCCCACGCATTGGTGCATCATGGTCTCAACCAACCCTCGGGCACTTACGACGACGAATGCCCGCCCGGGTTGCGCCAATCCCACAAGGCGATCCCTGCCTCGGACGTCCATAATGCCTTTTGTCCTCGAAATCAGGGACCTATGACCCTGCTAGGCACACGAGTCGGCGAGGGCCTGGAACATTCAACCCCGTCATGTGCTGTTGAAAAACCCCACCTACACACCGAGAACGGAGGTGACCAGAGGCTACGGAGTACTGCAATCAATTTCGAACCAACGAGGATGAAGTGAATTGAGCCTGACGCGCTGCTCTTGCGTAGGATCATTGTGGAAGATGCAGCTGGGCCGGAGCTGCTACGCATTTGTAGATGATTGACGGGGTTCAACTTCATCAAATGGTCAGACACAACATCCGTAGCTCTCCACCTGCAGACACCGTGCAATATCGGACCTGCAGGCATAGGCATGATGGTGTCGGTTCGGCCAGTCAACCGACAAGTTTGTGATCAACAGGGTCCTCCTTTCCTGAATAGCGCATCCTTGTTGTTATTGTCTGGGAACAGTTTAAGCTCTCCAAGTCTTATTCCCTCCATTCTCTCAAGCCGGACCCCAACGCTAAGAGAGGGCATATCCATGCCGAAACAACTAACGTGGAACGGATTCTTGGTTACGGTAATGCAATGCTGCATGCGAACTGCAGGTTGTGGGCCATTTAGATGCTGTTTGATTCGAGATGCGTTGGCGCCCAGAACGAGGCTGCTGGACGGAAGGGCGTGCCCTGGCTAGCCCATGAGCCATCTATCCCTCATTGCCATTGCTCTAGCTGGTGCCTTTCTAATTACCCGACCACGCTTGCCTTTCTTGACAGATGAAACGCAAGCTTGGTAAGGTATCTTAGGCATCAACCCGTTTGCTCGGCTGATGGAACCAGTCACAGACGTCATCTGAGCCCCCCAAGACGCCGATTCGGCACCCGGGTGCTCTTTGTCTCTTTCCGTTTGTTGATGGGCAGTGGCCAGGCCTGACGTCTGAAGAAACGGTGAAAAAGGAGGACCCTGAAAAGGAGAAGTGAGCCAAAACACCCCCCCTGCAGATTGACGGGCGACGATCCCTCCACAAACGGCGAGAAGGCCAGACTGTCTGTGGCAACGGGAACCCAAGGACCCTGAGATTTTGGAGACGCACAAGGCAGATACAGCCAGCAAGGGTGGCCCCGCCTAGGCGGTGGAGTGAGCCGGCTCCACCACTGCCATCATCAATGACTGGGCGATGCCATTGCTCTTGTCCCAAGTAGGGAATGGTCAGTGTCGATAATGCCGATCTCGACCAGGTCCCCACCGTCTTGTGCTTGTTGGAGAAGTACTTGGCTGGTACGATGAAGTCAGGGCTCACACTCAACCTTGCCCGAGCACTGGGGCCCCTCTTCGCCTCCGTGGCCCGGCCCCCCCCCCCCCNCCCCCCCCCCCCCTTCATAGACTGACGCTTGCCCTTCTAGAGTCATACGTTGCCAATCCTGTCGACATCATGGTCGGGGTATTCCGGGCTAGACTGCGCAATTGGCGAAAATGGGGCACAGCTGGATTGCTTGCCGAATGATGCATGCAGTCTAAAAAGGTTCTGGAGACTGACGCACGCATACTCTACTGTGTGTGTACACACACACTCTCTCTCCGTCCACCCCCAGGACCCCTTGTTTCCTTCTGACGAATGACGATGACTGCCAATGTCCCTGTACAGCCTTACCCATCACCAAATGCTTGTTTGTGGGAGTTCCGAATACATTGCTTCACGCAACCTCGACTGGACGCTTTACCTACTGGTACCTCAATAGACCGTCTTGGCTTCACTTGGCTTTGGTTGAAGCCACCCCCCCAGTCCTTCAACTCTAACTCCACCTCCACAATCGGCCGTTCGAGCCCACTCCCCACCTCCCACCGTCAGTCCTCCGTTTGCTTTATTAAGACCCTGAATTCCCGCCCTCATCAAGTCTTGTTTCCCTTTCCATCCTCATCTCAGATACCAAATCATCAACATTCAAACTCCTAGACCGGTCTTCATCCTCTTCATCCTCATCCACTTCAGTTCAAACAATCATCTCTATCCAACTCAAATCGAAATCCTTCCACTTCTCTCTTCCAGTCAGATATATTACTCTGGCCCTTCACGAAACTTTCTCGAATAACACCGAGATCTTCGAGCTACCTTCCGAACCCACATCTTTTCCACCGTTCTCATACACCACCTAAACAACATGCCTGCCCGCGATAACTACTCTTCCATCTCCATCCCCATGTCTCCTCCTCCTCCTCAGGACTTGTCCACCTACTCCCGCTTCATCCACGACCACACGAAGCAACAGATGAAGGCCTTCGGACCCAACTCCCCTGGCAAGTCTAGCCACTCTTCTTCCATGTCCTCTACCGGCATGTCCAACGGCGCCAGTGCCACAGCATACGTCTAAGCGGGTTTCATCTGCCTGGCATATGTCTCTCCGTGGAGATACTTTTTCGATGTGCGAGTTTAACCTCTGCCACAACCGAGAGAATGGTGTCTCAGCAATATGAAATGATTCAGCACATCGCGTTTTACGACGAATAACGACTCTACTTTCTTTATCTGGATTGATCGGAATTTACACTGTTTTGACCGCGCGACAATTCACCAACCGCGGCATTTGCGAAGATTCATTCTCGTAAAACTTTTCTTTTTGCGGCAGATTTTAAACATGGGTTATACATGCAGTTAAGTATAACAAGCTGGAAATTGAGGAGTTAGGGCCATTAGCATACACGGGCATTTTTGATACACTTAGCGTTGCAAAAAATATACGGGCGCAACATGATTCTTTTAAACATATTTCAATTTCTATTTGGAGTGATGCGTTAGTAGTATGTACGTCCATAACCATCAACATGGCCTTGTTCTGGCTGAAGCCCTGTGGGTTTGGACGATAAATATCTATCTACTTGCGTCACTACTGAAACTAAAACTGCTTCTGGAAAAATACTGACATGCAACACGTGATCGACAAAGGTAGTACGCAACGTCACATGCGGCTGGCCAAAGTGTGTTGTGTAGGTTTGCTGGTCATGGACAGTAATATCAAAACAGCAGCTTGTGTGTAAAGCGAATATGGTTGGTTTAATATCATCCTCATAAAGATTTGATGCGATCTTGCAATGCGTGTTCTTCTCATTGCCCCATGCCGCATCAATGCACTCCCATCGTATAAGTCGTAAATCGTAAATACTCGCACAAGAATATCAAGGCCTAGTTCCCTTCAAGTAGTCCCTCAGTCTGTCATACGAGAGATGGCTTCTTCTTGATGCCCAACAGCGCTGCATGGTCCTTCTTCTTCTTCACAACCCTCTTAAACGTAGGCGGTACCTGGGGCGGCGGCATGGCCGCCCTGGCGCTCTCCGCCTTGGAAAAGCCCGACGACAGCGAGTCATTGGTATCGGAACCCGACTGCGTAGACACCTCTGACGGTGCTTGCGTGCTGGTTGTGATGCCTTCGTCGATGACATCCTCGTCGATTTGCGCATTCGCCTTGGCAAACGCTCTCCTCGCAGCCTCTTCGTCCTCTCTCTCCTGTTGTTCGCGCTCTTCATCCTCTGTGCGCACAACCACGTCCGCGTAGTCTAGGCCCTCCTTCTCTGATCGGTGGATTCTTGCATTCCTCTGACGGATTTCATCGAGGGCATCAGCGGCTGCCATCTCGCGCCGAGCATCGGCGTTCTTGGCTTCTAGATCTGCCATGGCGTTCTTTTCCTCCTCGCCAGCGGCTTCGGCTTCTTCCCTCTCGAGCCTGTTGAGCCTGTCCTCAACCGATTCTTCCTCGGCGACACGGTTCCTCCACGGCTCCAGGTTACGGACAGCGCCCTTGACCACGGCATAGTCGTTCGACTTAGGATCAGTGCGGAATGTGATTTCAGCACTACATCTTGTGCAGCGGATATGGAATCGGAAAATTTGAATGTTGAGATATTTCTCATCAGTTGGTGTTTCTTTCCTGGCGTTGAACTTTCTTCCCTTGTATATGAACTCGCCACACGTTGTGCATTTCATAGAGAATGGCGCCATGAGACGGACTGTTTGAATGCGCGGGCCTGTCTGCTTAGGACCCTTGCGGCGTGTGATTTCTCTGGGATCGAAGTCCGCGGGATAGTATTTCTGAAGAACCTTTCGTTCAGACATGACGCCTGGTGATTATTGGTTGAGCTTTGGAAAAGCCGTTCGTTTTGGAAGAGGCGAGTGATTGGTTTGTGACGAGAAGGTACGCGGGCGATACGTGGCGCATATAGGCTTTTGCAGCGACCTCGTGTCGTAGTGGCGACAGTTTCTGACGATGGTGTTGCGGCGAGAAGGAGGGAACGAGGATGGATAAATCAAGAGAGACGCCTGTAACCGGCAGGGGGAGAACCTCGGGCTTGTGGGGCGATAAGCTTTCTAATCGATAAGGCAACCTGAAGCATCCTGTAAGATCCGTGGCGTAACTTCAACCTTATCCAAACGGCCCCTCGTCTACTGTTCGTTCAGGCCCAACCTTTTCAATTATCTGGCCGCCACCGCGTCTTTGCGTCGCATCCCTCTCGCCACGAATATCGCAACTGTTTAGGAGTCCGTCGACAAGCGGCGCGTCTCGTCCAGGATGCCCAAGGCCGAGGTCGGATCGACAAAGTATCTCAATAACAAGCTAAAATCCAAAGGCTTGCAGCGCCTGAGATGGTACTGCCAAGTGTGCGAAAAGCAATGCCGCGACCAGAATGGCTTCAAAATGCATACCCAGAGCGAGAGCCATGTGCGGCAAATGATCAACGTCGGTGAAGACCCCAGGAAATACATCAATGACTTCAGTAACCAGTTTCTACGGGATTTTATCCAGCTGCTCAAGACTGGGCATGGCGACAAGCAGGTGCACATGAACAGATTCTACCAGGAGTACATTGCAAATAAGGTAAGCCATAAATAATGTCTTGTTGGTCGTATTTGTTGCTGATTCGTAATTAGGAACACATTCACATGAACGCCACAAAATGGCCCTCTTTGACGGAGTTTGCCAAGCACCTTGGCCGAGAAGGCATCTGCCGAGTTGAAGAAAACGAAAAGGGCCTTCATATTGCGTGGATAGATAATTCTCCCGAAGCTCTCCGTAGACAGGAGGCTCTCCGAAGGAAGGAGGCGCAAGATCAAGGAGACGAAGAGTTCGAGCAGCGCATCATCCGAGAACAGATCCGACGCGCACAGGCCGCCGCGGCAGATCGTGAAAAAAGCGAAGACACCGAGCAAGACCGCGAGCTGAAGCGACTAGAAGGCGAGAAGATTAAACTGTCGTTTGGTGCCAAACCGGCCTCCAAACCTGAAGACTCCGCTTCTCCGGCTGCGCAGACTCCTGGGCCTGGATCCAAGCCTGAGGCGGAGGAGAAGGCGGCGACGACAACAAATGATAACACAGCCGAGAAAGACAAGGCGCAAGCCCAACCGAGCGGTTTCGGAGGAATTTCCATGAAACTAGGGGGTAAGCCGCAGTCGAAGAACGTGTTTGCCCAGGCCAAGAAGAATGCGCTCTCTTCGGGCACAAAAAAAGCGCCCGCCTTTGAGCAACCAAAGAAAATGAGCGAGGCCGAACGAATCATGAAAGAAGAGATGGAGAGGAAAAGAAGCAGAGACGGTGTTGGGTTCGGCATGCCACCTGCCAAGAAGTTCAGAAACTAGGGGAAGGCCATAACAGGGAGTTTGGGGTTACGGGTCCATGAAACACATGCACTGCGTTCCGGTGTTGGCGAATGATACTTTAGATTAGATACCACGGCTTGGGCATATACTGGAAATTTTCCACATGTTTGCTAATTTTCATTTCCTGAACGCCGTTCCCGCTGAAAGTCAACAAGTCGTGCCGTGCAGTCATCACGCCTCCCCTTCATCATCAGCGCTACCGTCCCTCCTGCATCGCGTGTCAGTAAACGAGTATCATAGAAATACTGGCCCCAGAAAGCAGCAGAACGTAACAGGGGTTGGAGAACTCACGGTATGTACTGTATCCTCTCCTCCTCCAGCGTCGCCCGGACCTCATCCGGGAGCTGCCCCGACACCTTGAGCGCGTAGACGCCACCGACGTAGCCGTCGAGCCGCTGCCACTTGGCCACCCACGACCGGGCCGGGTTGGCCAGCGTGATGACGCCCTCAAACACCTGCGACGTGCAGCTTTCGATCTGGTCCTGCGAGTTCTGCAGGTGCAGGAACTCCTCGCAGTTAGGGCAGCCCTCGTCACGGAAGCGCTGCGACGACGGATGTTAGATGGGGGCCCGGGGAGGGCCAGTTGGTATAAAAAAGTTCTTGCCGGGGCAAACGTACGCTGTATGTCATGACGATGGAGCACACCATGCAGGCGCGCAGGTAGCGCTGGTGGCTCGGCGGGACGAAGTTGACTGATGTGGACATTTTACGTAGGGGCCTTCTTTGGGTGAGATGCGTGAATGGTCTTTGAGAGGCTCGCGAACTGCTGTCGCGGGATGAGGCTGGAGGAAAAGCTGATTATCTAGAGCTTCGAGGCGAGGGAGTGCGCGACGTGCACATCCAGATATTGATATATCCAGTATATGCATTAAAGTGGGACCAAGCACCTAAGCTTTCACATCATGGGTCACGATGAAGATCTGATACCGGCACACAAAGCTGTCCATTTAGGTGAGTTGCCACCGGATTTTGGGCAAAGCCTCACAGAAGCTGTGGTTATTACAAGCATGAGTCAACCTTCGAGTTCAGTGGAAAAGTCGATCCTTGACAAGGCAGGGCTCGAGAAGTCCCATGAGCTCCTCACATGCACGGCAAAGTCACCTCCATTCTCCTACGTACACCTGGAGTTGGTCACGGACGGTTCAGCATCAGTCGAGTTGGACAACCTGATGGTCAAATCGTATTGCACGGCCGCCTTGCGGCAATTTCTAGGCCTCACCGGTGTAGCAATTCCCATTGACATTCTCAAGGTGGATGCCGGCCACTGCTGGCTTCGTGTTCCCCAACCAGACCTGGGAATGTTCGCGGCCGCCATTACCGCCTGGAAGGGCTCCAGCGAGGGTGGCACGCAGTGCTTGCTTCGGGTCAAACAGTGCTCGGACTGGCTGGGTACCATGGTCGGTAGTGACGACCAGGACTGGTTGTGGCACTCTTGAAGCCCCTTTGGCGTTTTGTGCAGCCAAATGCTCTCCCTCGCGGGGCATCTCATGTGCTCCCACCGCTTCGCCAAACCCCTCTCTATAACCGCCACGACGGCAAACAGCCAATGAGGCTACACGACTGGCCGGAAGAACCTATCGTCGCTGAATTCGACCAACAGCCAACACAAGATCGACTTTACCTAAATCTTATGCAAGAGAGGACATGAGGGAACTCTGCGCGTACGCCTGAGAATATGTCAGCACCTGCGAGCTGGAAAGCATGTGGAGGGGTTCCCTACCATGGGGCGAATATCCGGATGCGGCACAGCGTCGAATTGCTCGTAATTGAGCTTATAATCGGACCAAATGTTGATGTAGGCTCCCCTGTTCTCAGTCGAGTCGCAATATCTGGGGGCGGAGAAGACTGGTCGCATGTTCCATCAGCAACCGAAGGGTTCGAATGATACTGCAAGAAATACCTGTAACGCATTTGCCGTTGTGCTGGACTTCGTAGCCGTCCATGCGCACCTCGTGACTTCGAATGACCGCGTCGAGTCCATTCTTCTCGCAAAAACGTGCTGTAACATCAGGGCCGAATTGCAGGCCGACGCCGCGCTTGCTGGGTCCACGACCCTCCTCTTCTTGCGGATCCGTCCACAGCATTTCCATCATAAGACCAGCTTGTCCCGGTTGTCTCTGATTATGGCGGTTCAGCTTGCGGATATCGTCCAGCGTCACGTTATCATCGGAGAATAGACCGCCATGGAGGACGAAAAACTTTTTGCCGATTAATGTAGCCAGGGGGAGGGCAGAGAAGCTTTCCGAGAAGAGTTTGAAAGTTCTGTGAAAGTTAGAAGAGCTATTTGGAGAGCGATGGCATTCCTCACCTTTCGTTGTACTTGGCCTTGCACTCGCCTTCAAAACCATAGACCCTGTTCATATCGTCTGTTTCGTGGTTGCCTCGGTTCAGGAAGAACCCCTTGGGCCGCAGCCACTTGTTCGCATACAGCAACAAAGCAATTTCTGTGGACCAGCTGCCTCTGTCAACGAAATCACCGTTAAATAGATACCAGTGCTTGTCGCCAGGCGTGCCGTTGCGCCTGAAAAGCTCCATGAGGTCAAAGTACTGGCCTGTGTTCTTGTTAGACAGATCCAACGCAGCCACGCGCAGTATGAAACTAACCATGAGTATCACCGCAGACAGTCAACTTGACGCCTTCGGGGACCTCCATTTCCACCATGGTGGGCTCGTCGTAAACAATTTTCAAGACAGCGACGATGATCTGATAAACGTATTTGCGATGTATCTTCTTGCCGTTCTTAAATCTTTCCATCATGTCGTCGATGAATTCCTGGGTCATTTCGTTCTCGATGCGCACGCCGTCGTAATCGGCTTCGACAACCATGGAGTCGAGGTCCAAGCCTTCCGCGGCAGATGGCTCGTCGCCAACCTCTATGGCATCGAAAAAGGCCATTTGACGCACAATCTTCTTGCATTCCTCCAACTTGAGGCGCGCATCTTTGTTGTTAGTATCCAGCTTAACGCACTCCTTGAAGTCGTCGATAGCCTCCTTCGGCCGAAGGATTGCGGTGCGAGCGAGACCGCGCCGGTAGTAAGCCTAGAGGGGACAAAAGGTCATGAGTCGGCGGGTTGTCCAGCGGCTCGGAGGCAAGGTGCCGATGCTTACCTTGACGAGCTTCGGGTTGAGCTCAATCGCCTTGGTCGCATCGGCAATGGCATATCCGTAGGCCTCGGTTTTTATATACGTCTGAACCAAGAGATTATCGTCAGTAGCGATGTTCCGACGACGGCAAGCGCGGGATGGTAGCCTACCTGCGCCCTATTGGTGTAGAACGTGGGCTCGGTATCGTGGAGTGCGATTGCTTTGCTATAGAAGTCGATAGCTGTAGGCCAGTCTCCAGAAGCAAAGGCTTTGTTGCCCTTGTTCTTGAGGTCGACGGCTTCTTGAGACATGGTGATGCTGACAAGGTTGGGCACGCGACGAAGCGGCAGACGGTTTACACGGTTAAGATGGATGGCCTAGGCCGAGCCCGATGGTGCGGGAGATTTGCGATTATCCAAAGCAATCAAGCAACGAGCTTGGAGGGGACGATATGGAGGCGGATTATGGGGATGCGCAACAGCAAACAAAAAGTTTTGAGGCCGCGGTCCGGGGTTAAGGAAAGCTGGGCTAGGCTTGACCACCAAATTTAGCGGGAATCGAGGGGAATCGAGGTTGACGCCGTGACTGGCCTTCCATTGAAACGAGGCGGGATGGGTCCCAGCGCCATGTGTCCTGTGGGGTGGAGGCTAGGCATCTAGGCCCTTGGTGGCCAACTAATATGGCCTACAACGCCTGCAACACACACCGGCCAGCTTCCGGCTTCTAGCAATGACAGGGCCTGGCCTCATTCAACCATCGCCAGCCTGATGTGTATGAAGTATATACTTGAGGATCAATATGCTTGGTACCCCAAAGCAAGGTAAGGTAGGTAAGTACCTACCTAGGTAAGGCAGCTCAGTTACCTAATCTAGATGGATGTCCTCTTTACCTGTACGAATCGACGCAAGTGATGTTGGTGCTGGAGAGCGAGGCGCTAATCCTTCTTCGGTTAGCTACCGCTGCCTGCCTGGAGTCATTAATCCCAGAACCCGCATGCTTCACATGTCGCCCTCCTCAAGCATCGATTCAACCTTGATCCACACGAAGCTATTTGACTCGCAGGGGATCTACAGCCACATAGTACGGAACCACGAGACCTTGGCGCATGGTTTCACACACCAAGCCTTGTGGCTGAGCCGCTCTTGCACAGCGTATGCGTTGTTGCGTCAACACCACACCTCGAGGGCGTCCTCATACCCAACGCCGCCCAGCATGGAGTCACAGCAGCCTGGTGCATCCGGCGCCTTGGTGCGCAAGCGAGAAGACACAGAACTCATGCCTCCACCTCCGCCCGTCAAAAAGATCAAGCGCCCAAGGAAGGTCCTGGACGAAGATTCTTACACCGACGCCCTATCTCACATCATAGCCAGAGACTTCTTCCCTGGCCTGCTGGAGACCGAGATCCAGCAGGAGTACTTGGACGCCCTGGAGTCAAAGGATTCTGCATGGATTTCAAGCGCTGGAAGGAGACTGCAGCAAGTGATGACCCCAGGGAGGCGACATGACCGCCCCATCCAGCGGGCTGCTGATGGCGGCCGAACACCAACCTCATTCGTTGGCGACACGCCGGTGTCCGAGGCGTCGGCTGCTGCTCTCGAGAAACCGCGCCTAGACACCAATATGAGCCTGTCAAAATTTCAGGCAACATACACAAGCGAAGACAATGAGAGCTTTTACAAGCTTGTTGACAAGCAGAACCAGAAAAGAGCCGACAAGTATGCCTGGCTCTGGAGGGGCAACAAACTTCCTTCGAAGCAGATGATCAAACAGAAGGAAGTGGAGGATAGGTTGGCCAAATCGCGCAGCCTCGTCGATGATGGGTTCAAACGCGATCGGTTGGCAATCAAGGATGTGGATCATCGACCAGCACAGCCCGACACGTGGAATGCCGCTCCGAGAAATGGCTTGATGTTCGAACCTGGCGATATGGAGGACAACGTCACAACCGTCGCGCAGAAAGCCGAAGATTCCTCACGCATGGGGCCAAAGTCGATTGTCTACGAGAACACCAGGATACCCCAGCCGCATGTCACCAAAAGGCCACCATCGCCCACCATGTCTTCAGTACGAGATGCCATTGCCGGGAAGCCCCGTCAGCATGACCAAGACTCGTCGGTGGTCACGGGCGGTGAAACACCAAGGGTCAACGGATATGCGTTTGTCGATGACGAAGAGGAGGAAGACGAGCCGGCTCAGATGCTTCAGCCTATTGACCTTGGGCCCGGTGACAGCCATAACCCTTTCAAGTTACAGGAGCAGAGGAAAAGGGAGACCCTCCACGAGCGCATGGTGGATCGGATAGCCAGCTCCAAAAGAGAGTCGCTCAAGAACGGGCTGACTGGCAAAATTGACAAGACCCCTGTGCCCAAATTCCCAAGCAGTCCTCGCGTCTCTGCGGGGTTGACGCCTGCGGCACAAAGACTATGGAACAAGATTGGAACACCGTCAGCTCGGGGCAGCAGCACCACCGGCTTTGGGCAGACGACTCCAAGGCAGCCCCGAGGGTCCCTTTTGAAGAGTGTCGCGCGACAAAACGCCAGGAAACACGAGTAACGCGTACGGCGCACTATGCCATATTCTATATAGAAACGTCTAAGGATATAAAACTATACCCCCAAAACAACAAAACTGCTTTGTCAGTCCTCGTCACAACAATTGGAACATGATGAGCA
This sequence comes from Stachybotrys chartarum, assembly GCA_001021365.1. Classification (NCBI taxonomy): domain Eukaryota; kingdom Fungi; phylum Ascomycota; class Sordariomycetes; order Hypocreales; family Stachybotryaceae; genus Stachybotrys; species Stachybotrys chartarum. Next base: position 2,602,786 of record LDEE01000002.1, on the reverse strand, counting down.
GGTCTGCAAACAATTTCGAATCGTCATCAAGAGTGGAAACATAAGCCCATGCAAGGTCTAAAGAGGGTCCCGTCGGCTCGCTTAGGTGCATAAAGCGGTCGAGGTTGTCCGGATAGACCGGGCTAAGCCGAGATAGGATAGCAGCATCCAGCAAATCTACTGATAATGGATAGAAATCCCAGCTTGCCTGACGACATCACTGCGCTTCATCTCGCCGTACAAGCATCCGAACAAGTCGACTTGATGCGCTTAGCCTCCTGAGGCTGCACCGGATCCATGAGGCTCGTGGACTTGGCCATCGATCTTGCGGCACTCGCCAATGCCTCGCGGTCCGTAGCTGCTAAGCACATTGCGCTTCGAGGCCGGCAGCTCGACACTTATACGAGGGTTTCGATTCCTAAAGCTGTGCCGCAGAATCAGCCTGCACCTGTGAGAGAAGATGGCCAACAAGGGATCAAGATTCCGGGCGACCCGGGAAATGTTCCGAACAACACCACATTCGATTCTGCAATAAGGCCAGATGGAGCTAAGGCATGCGTTCAGGATCATGTCACGGCCAACGTGGCTACCGAATCGCAACCGCCGGTAGGCGACGAAGGCCGTCCGGGGCCAGTCGGCAATACGCCGTTGTCCTCTGCACGAGACAGGTCCGTTGCCCATAACGGACTGGCGTCTCGACCGCCCCCGACGAAAGCCGAAGACATAGCCAAAGAGTTAAACTTCCCCAAAGAACTCGATGTGAACATCTTCCACACGTCGCGCGGCTCGCAGTTGTTGGAGTCAATGCGCAAGCGAGGGAAGCCGGAGCCGGCTCAGAGACCGCCTGTTGGAGGCCCAGCCAAGGAACACCCTCTCCGATACTGGGGTTCGTCGCCGCCTGTCAACGCCGGCCCGGCTGTGCCAAGCCCTAAAGCATCTGCGCCAGCACCTGCACCTGCTGACCTCGAACCCCCGACAAAGCCGGCGAACGATGCTCCAGATCGCTCTTCGGAATCAGATACAGCTACACGTAAGGTGTCATGGTCCCCGCCCCAATCGACACCAGCAACACCTGCTCCTGAGAAACGAGACGACGAGGTGCCTCTTCCCGAGAAAGCCGACGATGAAGTGGCTGAAATTGCCAAGGCAATATCGCAGGATGCTCCGCGGCCCTCTTCAACGTATCAGCTGCGTGAATCTAGTGTACCATCTTCTCGTTTCGGCAGGATGTGGAACTATGGTAGCCTTGCTGCAGGAATGTTAGGAGGTGCCATGACTGAAAGCGTGAGCCGAGCCTTCGGGGGTGGTGGCCAAGGTTCGGTCCTGCTAAGTGCAACCAACATGGAGAGATTAGTTGCGAAACTTTCCCGCATGCGAGGTGCCGCTCTCAAATTCGGTCAGATGATGAGCTTCCAAGACTCCAAGATGCTACCAAAGCCCATTCAGGAGGTGCTGCAGCGTGTGCAGGACAGAGCCGACTATATGCCGACGTGGCAGCGTGACAAGGTGCTTGCCGCCAACCTTGGGTCTGAATGGCGCGAGTTGTTCGACGATTTTGAGGACAAGCCCATCGCCGCCGCCTCTATTGGCCAGGTCCATAAGGCCACGCTTCGATCCAACGGCAGGCGAGTCGCCGTCAAGGTTCAATTTCCTGGGGTGGCGGACTCGATCAACTCTGACCTGGATAACCTGTCTATACTTCTCACCGCGACCAAGCTTCTGCCGAAAGGCCTCTACCTAGACAAAACCATCGCCAACGCACGGCTGGAGCTCGGGTGGGAATGTGACTACATCCGCGAGGCAGAATGCGCCAAGCGCTACAAGGAGCTACTCTTAGACGAAGACGATGTCTTTTTGGTCCCAGAAGTTCATCCTGAGGCGTCGGGCAAGCACGTATTGACCATGGATTTTATGGAGGGCGTCGGCGTAACTCGCGTCGAGTCCTTCACGCAGCAGCAGCGAGACTGGATCGGGACCCAGATCCTTGAGCTTTGCATACGGGAAATCACCGAGTTCAAGTTCATGCAGACGGACCCCAACTGGACCAACTTCCTCTACAACGCCGAGACGAACAAGATCGAGCTGCTCGATTTCGGTGCTTCTCGCGAGTATCCCGACGAGTTCGTCTCCACCTACACCAGACTTCTGGAAGCGGCTTCCCGGTCCGACAGACAGACGGTCAAGGTACTCTCCGAGAAGCTGGGCTATCTGACAGGTCACGAGAGCAAGGCCATGCTCGACGCCCACACGCAGTCGGTGTTGACGCTGGCGGAGCCCTTCATGGATACCGCACCCGAAATCTACGACTTCAAGGACCAGACCATCACGGACAGGGTCAAGGCTCTCATCCCCGTGATGCTCCAGGAGAGACTGGCGCCGCCCCCCGAGGAGACGTACAGTCTTCATCGTAAGCTTAGCGGCGCCTTCCTGCTTTGCGCCAAGCTTGGCAGCAAGGTACCGTGTCGCAAGCTTTTCGTAGACAACCTGACCAAGACAGGGTATAGAAAGGCCACATAGATCAGCGTCACACGTTTGTAAATTAGGTGTCTAGAATAGAATAGACTTTTGTAGGAACAAGAGATGTACTTTGTACCATCATCCGAGAGGGAAACGAGGCGAAGGGAAAATCATGGGGGGGTATCTAAGGCGTCAAGGACATCATTGTTATAATCCGAATCCCAACTTCTCGTCGCATCAATGACGAGACCGCGGTCTCTGCAGAAAGTCCAGCTCCTTCTTCTCCTTGCCCGCCACCTTCTTCCGCTTGCGCTCAATCGCCTTGTTCACCTGGCCCTCGCTCATGCCGGCGAAGCGCTCGGTGAGCAGCCTCTTCTTCTGCTCGCTCTTCTTGAGGTAGAAGGGCTTCTTGCCCTGCGCCACCAGCTCCTTCTCCTGGCGCCTGTGCTCCGCCAGCACCCTGTCCTGCTCGTCCTTCTTGGCGCGCGCCTTCTTGCGCGACTCCATGGACAGCAGCTCGCGCTTCAGCCGCTCCTTGTGCTCCGGGTTCTTGCTCTTGCGGATCTGCGCGCGCAGCTCCGCCATCTCGCTCTCGCGGTAGTCGTCGAGGAAGGCGTACGCCTTGCGCGCCTTGATGGCGTCGATGGCGCCGCCGGGCGGGGGCGCGTCGAACCGCGGGTCGCGTGGCTTCGGGCGCGTGTCGGCCACCACCTCGCGGCGCCGCGAGACGGCCCGCTTGGAGGTCTGCTCTTGCGGCGCGTGCTTGGATGTGCGCTGCGGCGGCTTGGGGGCGCGCTTGAATGGGGCTTCTGCAGGGGTTGTGCTGGGCGCGCCCTCGTCGTCGTCCTTGGGGTTCTTGTTCTTGCGGCGGTCTGTTGGCGGCAGGGACGCTTGGGCACGCGCCAGAGCGCCAAACGATACCGAAGAAAGGTCAAGCTTGGTCTCGGTCTTGGCCTGGGCTACGTCGTCCTGTCGACTTGTCAGCACGATTTGGATCCTATCAAAGCTAGGGCCGAAAAGACTTACCTCAGACTCGTCCTCTGAAGACGCATCATCCTCCGACTCCCCGTCGCTCTGGCGTAGTGTGCGAGCTCCCCCCTCTTCCGATGCCTCCTCGTCTGAAGAGGAGCCTTGGACATCTGCGTCCTCTTCCCACTCATCCTCCCGCCTTGGCCGCACACGCCGCTCCAGCCCGTTGAAGGTTGATTTTCTCTTGATGGCCATTCTGCAACAGGTTCCACGGGCAAGCAAGGAATAGGGTAATTGGTTTACGAAGCTCCCAGTCCTGTTCGAACTCGATGTATTTCTGGTCTCGTCCTTCAACTTTTTTCTTGGTCGTTGAGGGGCGCCTTATCGATAGGGCAATTGGACACCCCCTCGGTTAGCTGCATACAGTGGCTGCAGAAGGCTCCCCCAAAACACCATAGTACCTAGTGGTCATTCGCAGGACTCGACGTTTCGCGACGTATACTCATGTGCCATTGCGAAAGGTCGACTATAGGAGCACTGTAAGCTTTGCGGTGTCCCAGGGCTTTGATGGTTTTCAGGAGATTGAGACGTGTTTATCATGGCATACGTCCTTTGGTGAACAGCCCGAGGCCCTACCCTATTGTAGACTCAGGAGGCTATCCTCATCGACCATTTTTGACGCTCAAGGATGATCGCCCGTTAACCTTGCGTCCTTCTTTAGTCGCTGGCTACGGTATCGGGGAAATCGCGATGGCTTCGAGGAAGAAGAAGGGACTTGCTGTGCAGGCAGACTCGAACCAGCCTCTGATGGATGGCATAGCAGAGCCTGCCTCATCCAGGTATGCTAACTGCACCATCCCTTCCTATCCATGAATGTCTTCGCTAATAGTGTTTACCACAATGGTCAGATCCGTGACAATGTCTTCGGATACTGCTCCCAAGTACAAGGGTAGGAAAGCCAAGCGTAAAGCACGAGAGGCTGCGGTCTTGAGCAATGAATCCATCTCAAAAACAACCCAATCATTACTGGTAGTTGATGAAACGTGAGTCCACCAAACCCCTCGTTCATGTATATCCGGACTTACACGAAGATGTAGAACCGCCAAGGTCACAATCCAAGTACAAGTCAAACCATCGTCAACTTCCAAACCTCCCCAGACCATCGGCACGGACTCGCGGCAGCCCCCCAGCGCTGAATCAGGAGGCGTCCCAAACCCAACAGCCCGCTACCTCCTCCGCGCAACCTCCCCTCCCACGGCCCTTCCCTCTCCGCGCCGCATCCTCGTCATCATGGACCTCAACGGTACCCTCCTCCACCGGCCCTCCAAGCGCCACCCCTTCCATTTCGTCGAGCGGCCCCACGCCAAGCAGTTCCTCAGCTACTGCCTCGACACCTTCTACGTCGCCATCTGGTCCTCGGCCCGCCCCGACAACGTCAATAAGATGGTCGACCGCCTGCTCACCCCCGAGCAGCGCGCCAAGTGTCTCCTCGTCTGGGCTCGTGATAAGTTTGGCCTCTCGTTGAACGACTACAATTCTAGGGTCCAGTGCTACAAGCGGCTGACGGCCGTCTGGGCGGACCCGGGCATCGTCGCGTCTCATCCGGACGCCGATCGGGGCGTCAGGTGGGATCAGACAAACACCGTCTTGGTGGACGACTCGCTGGAGAAGGCGAGGACAGAGCCGCACAACTTGCTCGAGATACCGGAATTCCAAGGGTTGAAACGCGAGAGGACGGATGTCCTTCCCCAAGTCCACGATTACCTCAATGCCCTCTGCCATCAGTCTGATGTGAGCAGCTACATTCGAGAAAACCCCTTCAAACTTGACCCAAGCTACCATTTGTCGGATACAACCCTATGAGCTTACAGCAGCCCGGTCAGGCAATCCCGGTTCTGCTCTGGTCAATGATTCCTTCTTCCATGGCTGCTGAGGGCCCCGATCGGCGCGTAAAGAATATAGGCTCGACGCGCTCATGCTTCGTGGTACTCATGTCTTGTGGTAGGCATACATTGGAAACACTTCATAAGGACGGCAGGACCTTGATTGTCATACTTTTGTTTCGCAATCGTCATTTAATACCCAGCATTTCACAACGAGGCAAAGTACGGTATTAGCTCAATTCCTCCAGGTATATTCGCAACATGCCGCTGCTTTCTAAGGACACTTTCGTATCACAAGGAGCTCGTTAAGCCATCCGCAAGGTGCCTCAGTCCTCCGCGTGAAGCATACCCATATTCGTAGATCATAGCGTCTTAACCATGCAACCATAAAGTATCATCAACCGGCATACGAAACATCCCACGGACCTTTTTGTTCTTTTCTTTCATTAGGCATTTATTTGAAGACCTTACCAGCGGCGTGGGGGTACTCCTTGCCGTTGACAACAACGGGCTTCTCCCAAAGCCACTGGGCCTCGAGGTACTCCTTGTCCTCGGGCTTGGTGGGGTCAAGCTTGGTGAAGCTGTAGCTCTCGTAATCGGGAGCGACATCGAAGACAGGGAGGTAGTCCTGGCCACGGATGACGAAGGCACCCTGGATGACGGAGTCGTTGCTCTCGCCGTAGACGGAGGCGCAGCCAAAGAGGTACTTGCGAGAACCCTCCAGGCGGGCGTTGAAGCCACCAATGAGGTTGTTGGACATGAAAGTCAAGGTAAGCTCGTCGTTGTACTTGTAGTCAACGCGCCAGATAGAGTAATCCTCGAAAGGAACGTTCGCCCAGAACCACTTGAGAGCCTCGGGGGTCTCGGTGTTGGAGAACTGACGCTTCCACTCGTCGAGAGGGAAAGAAGAGCGGGGTAGAAGCTCAAGAGGGTGCTTAGGCTTGGGAGCGGCGGCAGCATCCTCCTCCTCAGCAGCGGCGGGGGCGGGAGCAGGCTTGGGAGCCTTCTCCTTCTTGGCGGCGGGAGCAGCCTCAGTCTTCTTAGGGGCGGTGTTGGTGAGGGCGGGGGTCTCGAGGAACTCAAGCTTGGGGGTGGTGGCAGTCCAGATGGGCTGGTTGATGACGGTCTCATACCATCGAGTGGTGTTGGGGTTCTCCTGGCGCCACTTCTTGTCAAAGAAGAACTGGAAGCCACGGGTGATGATGCCGGCGGCAAACAGATCAGCCAGGGTGATGCGCTCGCCGACGAGGTAGGTGTTGTGGAGAAGGTGCTCCTCAACAGTGGCGAGAACCTTGAGGGCGGCCTTCTGGGCATCATCAACAGACTTCTTGTTGTAGCTAGCACGGCCCAGAAGAGGGAGGTACCAGGCGCCCAGGGTAGGGAGGACCTCGGAGTTGAAGAAGGACATCCACCTCAGGATGGAAGCATAACTAAAGAATCGTGTTAGTTGGATGCTGTTGGTTCAGGACATCTTTGAATCTATACTCACTCCTGCTTGGTCTTGCCCAGGAGGGTGGTCTTCTCGTTCTGGGAGGTGACTACATCGCGGTTAGCCGTGGCTCTCTTCCAACGATCTGGCAACAGTAGAGCATGATGGGCAGCTAAATCAGAATTTTGACTCTATCCACACAAAGAAATGTTTCAGACAGGGATAACTGTAATATAAAATGCATAGTCATCATACGCGGCATAAAAGATACGACATGAATGTTGTACAAGGGGCATAACAAAGTTTTCAACGTACAGTAGATGGCAATGGCAATGCACTCGGAAAGAGCAAAGCCGTCCTCGCCGACAAAGGCAGGGATCTTGCCGAGCTTGTTGGCCGAGAGGTGCTCGCTGCTGGGGTTGGCGGTGTCGGCCTCAACAAAGTTGAGCTCGAGGTCGTTGGCCTTTGCAACCGCCTTGATGGCAGTAGTGCGGGGGTTGTCCTGATGGCGAACAGCTTCAGTCAGTCCACCAGATCAGACTCGAGTCGTCTTGGATATGTGATTGCGAAGCTTACCGCCTTGGAGTAGAGAGTGCCGAAAGCCATCTTGACGGGATTCTCGCGTTGGTTGTGACGAGGATTGCAAGTTGAACTTGGGGAGACTGTAGAGGTTCGTAGGAGGAAAAAGTGCAAAGGGGAAGTGTCACAGAGGAAATTTTTAAACGGCCAGCGTGGGATGAACCTGCCCCGCGCGTGGCTGACTGGACAACGGGTGGCTGGTGAGCAGTGGCAAGACGGCCAGATGTGGCGCGTGCAGGCACCACGTGATCTAATCCCCTGGCTTCAGTGGCTGGAAATGGTCACCAAGATTTTCTGGTCCCCGTTGCGAGGATATCTTTCGAGATCACGAACCCTCGAAGCCTCGCATCATGAAGGCGGTCGCAAGCGGGCTTCGGCCGGTTGCATGCCAGGCACAGCTCGTGAAGACAAAATGGCAGCATTCAGCTACGCTCCGAACCGGGCTGCCCATTGCCATCCGAACACTCACAACGAATACCACGACCCCGAACATGGTGACCCAACACAGCGCCATTGAGAAGCTCAAGATACCCTTCCAAGGCATCCAGCATGCACGAGCTGTCCCCGCGACTCCTTCGTACTTTTCCAAAGAGCCGCGATTCAACGATCTCTACATTCAAGTTTCGAAGCTCCTCACGAAATATCACCATCTACCCACTGTACTCCCCAGCGAAGCACCGCAACTTCCATGGTCCAGGCTAGAGACCATCCGATCAGAGTTGGGAGAGTCAGTCAAGGCATCGCACTATGCCAAGGTGATACGGGTTGCCAAACGCCTCAACCTCATCGAGCCATCCCTCAGGCCGCCCGAGATTACCATGGCATTGGAGGGCTTCGTTCGCAGCATCGATCCCTCAACTAACCAGGCGGCCCCTATTACCATTGATAAGTTTGGCCGCGCAGTTGGCGTCGGAAAGCGCAAGGCGTCGAGAGCTCGCGCATTTGTCGTGGAAGGGACGGGGGAGATTCTTGTCAATGGCAAAACACTCAGCGAAGTCTTTGGACGAGTCCACGACCGCGAAAGTGCGGTATGGGCGCTAATGGTTACCGATCGGATTGACAAATACAACATTTGGGCCTTGGTTGAAGGAGGCGGTACGACTGGGCAGGCCGAGGCACTTACATTGGCCGTCGCCAAAGGCCTCCTCGCTCACGAACCAGCTCTGAAACCAGCGCTGAGAAAAGGTAATTCTTCTGCTCCTAGGACACGTATGCGCTTGTGTTGACTCTTCATACTTTTCAGCCGGATGTATCACACGGGATATTAGGACTGTTGAAAGGAAGAAGCACGGCCGTGTCAAGGCCCGCAAGAGCCCGGCCTGGGTCAAGCGATAAGAGGATGCACATCATGACACCCATGATGAGCGAATGCGACGAGCCAGATTTGTCGCTCCTCAAGCAGTGAAGATGTCGGCCGTGACCTCGAGAGGACACGACGTAGCCACTGCGCTTATTGCAATCATGTACAATTACTGTTTCCGTGTAATTTAGGATCAGGTCTAGAAATTAGATCATTGGGGAAATGAAATTCGTTCCAAGCATCAGGCCTCGCACTCTCTCACAAGGCGTTGTTGTATGGATGTTCTCAAGAAAACCAATCTTGCGCAGAACTAACAGCATCGTTGATGCAAGGCTTGGCTCTTGAATCGGTCACGGGCTTGGCCGACGTTGATATGAGGGCATTGAGGACCTTGAGGCGAGCGGGCTCTGACGGTCGCGAGGGACACGACTAATGTACGCGTTGCCAATTTGCAGGGCATGATGTTGGAATCTTTGCAGCCGTCAAACGGCGCCCAGCTCGAAGCAGCCTAAGCCGCGTTTAGCCTTAGCCGGTTCAGTTTAGGCGCCGTTAAAATAAAGGTCGGTGAAAGTCGGGCATCTATCATCCGCATCCAAGGAACCATGTTCCATGCGTGAAAACGTGGTTGACGTAGCCCGGGGGGGGGGGAGTCAGGTACGGGTGATGATCCGGACAGTCAGCAGTACGGATTCGCCGGGCGCTTGTTTGTGCGTGACCACTCAGCCTAGCGTAGGTACCGACGACCGGGTCTGCGGAAGAAATTGAAGGTGGACGCTAGAACAGAAGCCTGATGCAAGCCATCGCGGCGGCACTGAGCGTTGATGGCCTGCCGAAAGCTCAGACGGCCCTGCAATTCCCGTCGCTGACATGCCGAAGCTCGTAAAAGTAAAATAAAGGTCCTTCTGGTTGCGCAATTTGAATTGTTCTAGAAGGTATGGCCGTTGGCCGGTGTTTCAGTGCGCCCTCTAGGTAGACTCGGTGGCTTGCACCAAGGAGTTGGTGTGCGGGTCGACTTGACTAGTCAGGACGTTGTTGCGATTATTACGATCCGACTTGCCTCACAACAAGGTTAGGTCGTTGGTTTGAAGGAGGAGGCGTGGCCGGAGCGGGATGCCCGGCACAAAAGGGCAAATTATAAGGCCATTCAGCAGGCTGCCATTGCTTCAGCAAGCACTGCAGCTTCAACAGGACTGCTCATGGTGGTACAGTAGCAGCGGGCGGCCGACGACCTGTGTAGATCCTTGAGGATTAACAACCGACGAATCGTCGCATAGGTCAACAGAGAAGAAGGCAGGCGAATGCCGCCATCGATTGGGCATCAGTTCACGAGAGGCCGCCGCCTTAAGTTTATGTCTGGGAAGCAATGGAGTAAGGCAAGAACGAGGCTGGGATCGGCAGAAGCATTGCGGCCAAATGCTTTCCCGCCCAAGCCTGACATGGTCTGAATGAGGATGTGATTTAGACGATCACTTGAATAAACCCGTGCGGGCGTTCGCGTTCGACAGTAGCTTCTAGATGAAGTCTGGATGTTCTAGCAGCCAATCTGCAGGGTCCATCGGGATCCGCCTCATTGGGCGGGCATCGTTTGGGAAATATGCACATCATGCAGTGGATCATGATGTGCGTCAGGAGGCGTGTGTGTGTGTGTGTGTGTGTGTGTGTGTGTGTATAGGCGCGTGTGAGGGACGCTACCAGCTCAGTCGTACCTTGCTTTAGTGTCATCGGAGTACGAAGAGGTGGGTGGGTGATGGATGGATGGATGGGGTCGACGCAACTCCGCGTTGAACCTCACAGCATCGTCAGCCTTGCGATGGTGGAAGGAATACGGGACGTGGCAGCGTGCCTCACCTTGGCACACGATCACCTCGTCTTGCCCAAATGCTGGGGAACCAGATATGGTGTTTTCAAGACACGGACAGAGATGCTGGAGGCAGCGCCAATGATGCAAACATTCAGTCTCCGTGCCCTTGGCGAGGCACGTGAATGCGATGTCGACCGCGTTTGTGATTGAAGAGGCCCTGGTAGGCTCGACTTAATTTTGGCCCTTGGCCATGTTTCGCGGGCTTGCTGAAACGATCGTGCATTTCTTATGCGCACGCGCCGCACCACCACACCTGTTGGCTGTTCGGAAAGTTGGGAGGATTGCACCCTGCGCTAAGATCGCATGAACCATGGCAAGGGACCTGCATAAAGTGTCTGAACCAGCAGAAGCGGAAGCAGCATGAGATTCACCTCATTTGCCCTGATTAAGTGCGGGTTGCGATGCAGTGACACTTTGTGTCAAGTTGAGTGGCTGTTTTGGCCGACCTTACTTATCTAAGCTCTCCATCAAGGAACACAACTCCGTTTTTGGATCGATCGGGCGACGTACAAGTACCGAGTACGTAGCATTTTCATGGTGCTTCGTACTTGCCTTCCGGTGGACCCCTACTTTCCTGCTTTGCTGCGCGTAATGTGTGCCTGCCCCCTGCCTGCCTGAGCGTGATTGGAGAATGCACGAATTGGTGACGTCCCACTTGCCCAAGGCAGGCTTTGCAGCAGAACTCTGGCTCGTCCTCGTCCACCTCCAGAAACTAGCCTGTGCATGGTTCAGGGTTCCAACGACATTCGAAACCCGAGGTTCCATGATACAGCTCCAGGTGCCTGATGCCCATTATTCGCAGGCTTCTGCTGCGTATTGCTACTGCCTACGTTAGGCGCGCAGCCCTCTCGAGCCCTCTCGAGCCCTCTCAAGCCCCCCCCCCCCCCCNCCCCCCCCCCCCTGCCGCTGCTGGCCCCATCCTCCAACATCTTCAGCTGCCTACCTTACCTATGATTCTCTAGCTACCCAAGTACCCAACCACCTGGTTTGCTCGAGTCACGGTACCTGGTTTCCTGAATTGGGCACCGGTCAACCAAGGGTGCTCATCCTGCTCGCCTTGACATCTCCAAGCTTGATTCAAGTCCGATCAATCCCCGGTATGGCTCCTTGCCCGTTGCGGACCTGCAATTATGCGACGTATAATCAGCCTCCCGGACCCCCACCCCCTTCGTTAGGCCTGAGAGCTGCTAAGGAACTCCCCCATTGTGGTACAATGCGTCGGCTGTCTTAGATCTGTCGCCTCATTCCATGTACTCGTTTTGCTGCTAGGCCAATCCTCGGAAGTCTTCTGGGCCCGTGAGGCTTGCATAAAACAGGATGATGACCACGGCAACGGTCAGCCTCCATTGCTCCCAGCGGACAATTTCGTCGGGGTTACCGCTTGTTGACTCCGGGGAAGGGGAGACGCCGAGAGAAGACTCATCCCCTTCAACTTCTCGAGGGGAAGCATGAGCCCAGGCCGCCTTGTTCTTCACAATGGCCCCATACAGCTCCTTACCTGCTCCCGGCGCAAATCAATGGCATGGCCCGTGTCTCCACGGTCTACGCTGGTGATCCAGCCTCGGATGACGGAATACGAGCAGCTGGATACCTCGACCCAATAGATATCCCAATGTTTTACCATGGTAGGTCTCGGCTGTGAGATTTTCTCGTTTCCATTCTTCCTTTACACGTCCTCCGAGCAACTTTCCGGCACTCCAAAAGTACACACCCTCCCACGAACAATGAACGGAGCCTTGCGGTCTATCAAAAGGCGCGGATGAAAAGAAGGAAAGAAGAAACACATTCCGCTAGGACGACCAAGCCAAGCCCGACGGGGCTCTGGCACTGGCTTATTTTTTCTTTTCTCTCTGGTGCCCTTCCGCGTCGTCCCACTCATCAATGCCATCCTAGTGATGCTGAAGGTTCTGTCTGCA
>LDEE01000002.1:2440825-2587029 GCA_001021365.1 Stachybotrys chartarum | reverse complement strand
TGACTATCATAAATCTCTGGGGTCCTCGACGGCTATTTTCCTAATACCTGATTTACCTCCGCCCAGGCGTCGCCACACCCTTTGGTCAGGCACGGTTCCTATTGCGGCCTTGGCAAGGTACGCGCGGAATCATCTCGCAAGGTTCGACAAGCGAAGGGCACAGGCGTAATGATTGGGGGAAAGGGGGGGACACAGCGGCGATGACTTATAGACGGGGAAAGACAGAGCGGTGGCGCAATGTTTTCGGTAATGTTCCCTTTTGTTTCCTTGGCTCTTGTCCTTTGTTTAGCTCGGGCGGTGGCTCTACTCATGTGTACCAATATCCTGTTTTAGTCAAGATCTGTCTTAGGTGTTGTCTGTTTTGCATGTATAACTAGAGAGGAAGGCGTTGGGATACCCAGGGTGGCTTGGGCAGGGACGAGGAAAAAAAAAGGAATTATAGACATTGGCCTCCTTGGGCCGGGACTGGGCTGGACTGGACTGAAAGCTATTGGAATAACATGGCATTGCGTGGGACATGGTTACGACCACTTCCCCGCATGGAGCAATTGGTTGTCGGAGCAGGGATCCGAGACTGACGCGCGCATCGCAGCGTCGAGCAGGTACAAGACAATTATCTTTGACGATGCTTTTGGTCGCAATTTGTGCCCAAGTGGCGAGAAGCGACAAGCCTTGCGCGGTGAGGCCCAGGACGATCAGGCTGCTACCATCTCAGGCTATCTAACAGGCTTCTCGATCCTTCGGTCATCGGGCCAGAGTGTTATATCATGGCCTAGCTTCCTGCTGCTGCTTGGAAAGAAGGACCGTGCCAGGCAGCTCCCTACGGTAGCTCAATTGCAGTTGGTACCCGATTGCTCTGGCGCCCAGACGTCTTTGTCGGGTAGTCTTGTCATTCAATTATCCTTCTATTTGTTAGACCGGTGTGTTTCCCGCCTGTTTCTTTTTTTATATTCCTTATTTCTACTTTTGTTTTGCAATGAAAGCCAGTGTAGTTGATATGCAGCCCAGTCGGCCGCAGGTGCGGTCGAATGGCACACCCTGGCGGTTTTTTTTCTCTTCCTATTACACCCACCCCCACGCCCCGTGGGCACCCGGCAGTCTGGAGCCTCGATAAGCAGCATGCAAGCCTCACTGGATTACGTATCTCATTCCCGACCGCTTGGAGGCCAATGGGACGCTGCAAAAGTGCTCAAGTCTGGAGGCGAAGATCGCCTGTGGTTACGCCTGGCAAAGGTAGGCGGGCCTGTGAACAATGAACGGGTGCATCCGCAGCGACACGCGCAACGCCCCCTTCGGTCTCACTCAAGGTGTCTATTTTTAAGACGGCTGGTGCTGGAGCCCTTGGATCTGGGTCAAGCTGATCGTCGCGGGCTTCGGGTGGCTTGACAAGGCGCCAGCACAACAGGGTATCTGTCGGTCGGTGGCAAGGATGTACCAGGTCGACCCAGGGCAAAAGGCTTCCGCTTAATTGCTATGAGGCTGGCACATGACGATCTGCTGAACTCCGCCTCAAGGTTCGTCGGCGACTGCAACGACGGCTTCAAGGGTGGATGCGGATTTTGACCGCCTTGAACCCTCNCATCAGCGTCGTGTGAGGGTTGGACTACTCGGGAGGTCAAGCTGCCGACAAGCTCCATCTCAGCTACGTTTACCCTGCCCACCAGCTTCGTCACGAGGAACTGGCCTGGAGGTGCCAAGCCAGAGGAGCTGTCCAGCCGCAGCGGCCCCGTCTGGCAGTTGGCGTCGTAGACAGCAGATGGCCTTGATGGAGGTAGACGCCGTTTTGCGAGCCTCATGCGAAGGCCCCCCGGCTTCCCTCCGCTCAGCTGACCACGACGTGGTTGGGAATGAGGACTCGCAATTCCCCGGTGCTTGGCCGGATGCACTGCAACATGATTTGTGGGTTTGCAGCCTGGGCTCTTCATTCCAAGGAACATCAGTTTCTAAATGCTGAAGCTAATTACGCACGCCGTTGGAGGGCATCCGTGAGAATGATGGTGAATGCTGGCACATCACCTCGAAAACAGTTAAGTGCACACCCCCCCCCCCCTTTCACCCATGACGCCGTGCGGGGTGGCTGTCCATATTGCGGGTACGAAGGGCTATGGGCGATCGCTCCTCTCAATTCGCGCTTGACTGTAGATCATCATCGGGCATCAAGCAGAAAAGCTCGAATCCTTGTTTGTGACCTCGGCCACATTTCTTTTCGCAATCCCTAAGCTTGGGTGAGAGGCTTGGGTGCCCTGTCCGGATAGCTGAAAGGCCCACACCGATCCATTGCAATCCTGCCACGCCATCATGTTCTGTCCCGTGCCCAAAAGGAAGATTGAAGTCTTGTGTCTTGTTCATGTGCGGCTTGTTGACGTCGCAGTATTGCTGCCAAGTTCTTTGTTCCGTGCGATACCTCCATTAGTTGAAGAATGCGGCATACTCTTGCAGCTGCACGAAATATGCAGTCCAAATGCGGTACAACATTGGATTGGTTTGGCAAGGGACCGTACGGTTCGCAGGATCGTCCCGTACATGGTTCACCCAAGGAGCTGGGAGCCGGTAACCAATCCAATCGCGAATGCCCTGCCATGTATGCGTATGTCAGCCGTTGGGGCGACGACATGGGCTGGTGGTTGGACAGGGTGTCTTCCAAACACCATGACTCCCTGCACGTAGCTACAAAGCAGCAAGATTGGCAGAAGAACTTCCACGTCCGATGTCGTCCCCATTGATACTCCTCCAGCTGCCCGGTCTCGTCCACTGCGGCTCATGTCGACGAGGCACTGTCCCTTGATCCTCTGCTGTTGACCGGGTCTGGCAGCTAATGGGGGTCCGCCGTCTGCAGCCCCAAGTTCCAGCTCCGCTCGTTGCCCTCGGCACTGCGACTCGGGGAAGGCTACAGGCTTTCTACACACCCTGTACATCCGAAGTGGGGTGGCGAGCGACGGGCCTCTCGGCATGTTGCGAGCCCGTCGCGGCTACGTGCTGCACAGTCGATGGGCTGGCAATGGTGATGTTGACGCTGGAGGCAATGGACGATGGCGGCTGGCTTTAGCTAGCACTTGCCTTATCCCCGGAGTACTGGCGTGCGGTTAGCAGGAAGGAGCTTGGCAACTCTGGTCGCGGTGTGGTACCGGGGAGCACTTTCCTACCCTCTGCTCCCTGGACCGAAGCTTCAGCCTCACCACTTGCTCTAATAGCCCGTGCAAGGCACCTACCTCTGGTACCTCTTAGGCAGGGTTTCAATGGTTTCTCTGCTACGGGCTGCGTCTTCCGACAGCTTGGTTTTGCAGATCTCGGAGTTTTAGCTGCTCTTACTGCCGAAGTATCGTGCCATATTTGGGGCCCTGTCGTAGCCAGGGTAGCTCACCTGGTTCAACTTGGCTGGGTGCATGATCGAGGACTCGTCATACGCGGTACCTCAGCTGACTCGTCACTTTCCTTTTGCGCACGAAGTGCTATTGTGTGTGTACATCGAATCCAATCGCTTGCACCGATGCTCCTACCCGCTTCAGCCGTGCCAGACTTTCATCTTATCTCCCTCCTTCCTTCTTTCACAACGTCGCTACAGGCACGCCCATCTTGGAGTGACGGTCGCGCCCTTAGATGCACACCTCCCCTTCCCCCTCGTCCTCCAGCCTCGTCAGACCTGACGAGTTCGACAATGGCGAGCTTGTTTCTCCCATGTCCATCTAGCCTTTCAGCTGCGGGTGGCTTGGGGCCGACATTGTCCATATCCCGCAGCGCTGTTGCGACATTTTCTTTTCTTGGTGCACACAACCAGGCACGGCACGTAGATCACCCGTCATATGAGGATGTTGGCTTGTTCCGAGTCAGTGGACTCGTATACCCTGCCGTGCTACATGTTCGCAAATGCTATGTACGTTGTCGTACACCAATCTAGATCCTGATCTCCCGACGCCAGGTGAGACAAGCCCCCACCCAGACACTGCTTGGTCCCCTCAAAGCCTCCAGCCTTTTTGCGGGACAGACAACCTTGATCCTGGCTGGGCGCCACCCGCCCGCCTCTAGCTCCCGCGAGATTTGCAACCGCCACGCAGTAGATGCATGTCAACTGCGTTTATCCAGACGAACCGAGGATAGCCAGGTAATGGAGATGAGATGGCTGCGGTGGTGGTGGTGGTGGTGGTGGTGGTGAGAGGAAACAACTGCCGAACGTTCCCCCATGCTCTTAGTTGTTGCTTTTGGTACTGCCAGAAGAAATCCTGGCAGTCTGGTCGGCGAACAGTGGCAGTAGGCTTGAGGTCTCGGGATCCAACCGGGTTCCTTAGAGCCCGAAACGCCCTGGATCTCGGCCAAGTCTCGATGGATAGCAGTAGTGCAGAACCTAAACCAGGCGAAAATCAAAGCCTCAAGGCGGCAGCTCCCCGTCAGTCTTCCGGCGCTTGGATCTCCGCAGTCCCTGCCCAGGCCTTCCGCGAACCCGACCCTTGTTAGAGATAACTTTGCTAGCATCGGGACAATTCCTAGCAGGCCGGCGCCCTGAAACAATGTCTTGGCCACGCAATCTCGGCGTTTGGCCGCCTCCGATACCCCACTCTCAGAATCACTCACAGATCCGTCCTTTGCTGGTCCTGCCTGTATGTCTGATCACCGAGCTCATCCGCAGCTTCGGCATCACGCTGGGTTGCGATCTCTGTCGCGACGAAATCAAGGCTGACTCGAGGACAGCTCCCCAGCAGGGCGTGTATGTAGAGGATACGCCCGCCGCCCAGTGGATACAGTAAGGTTCCGGCGTACACCAAGCAGTGTTGTATGTCGTTTCATATCGGATTGTGCGGCTCGGATTAGGTCATTCGGGTAGCGACTTGGTAAGCCGTCGAAATCTTTGGCCGTCAGATACTCCGCCCGGGTGACATGACGTTGATACAAGTGGTGGTGGTTGAAGTCTTCGAAGTAGTCATGTTCTCGTGACGGGCAGCGCCCTTCGGATCCTTTGCAACGTTTCTGTGTTGCGTGTGAGCAATGTTAGTTATGCGGGGTTCTCCAGCCCAATAATCACAATCACGTCGTAGGCGAAGGCGAACGCATTCGCCTTTTCCTGTCTTGTTCTTCGGGTTCAAAGTCTCCCTAGCTCCAGTAATCTTGGTTGGGATCGATCAGGATCGGTTAGGATGCTTTCTTATGATTCATATCGCACGCACTTTCCCTCATAACTCTATGCGTTCCGAAGCAACCTTGTGCTGTAGTCGTGAATATCCTCCGGCCCAATAGTCAGATCCTCATCATAGACGAAACGCGTGCCTCGTCATGTTCATCCTGCTCTCTTTGCCGCATGAGAGGCCATGCATGTCGGTCGTAACAAGTCCAGATAACATTGATATCTGGAAACCTAAAAAGACCATCGGATCGTATGGACCGCTTGATACCGTAAATCCACAAAGTAAGCCAGTGATAGGCTGCAGCGGCACAGCAGTAAATCGATCCCTAAATTGGACACAAATAATCATTATCATCACCGCTGCTAACCATAATCGACAGGCATCGTGGTATCTTCCTTGTCTTCTTCGCTTTCATACGTCGCTTAGAATTGGTCTTTCACCGTCAGCACTCACTCCTCACCAAACCCAAAATCCATGGGTTGGAAGTCCACGGCTGGATATATGCACTTACCCAAGGTCATGCTCATGCTCACGTCCGTATTCTCAACCATCTTGGTAAACTCCTCAAAGCTAATCTTGCCGTCCTTGTCCAGGTCCGCCTCCATAATCGTCTTGTCCACAATCTGCTGCAGCTGCTGGTCCTTAAGGTTGCTGCCAACCATCATCTTGAGCACGATGAATAGCTCTCCGTTGCTGATGTAGCCGTCGCGGTCAATGTCGTACACCTTGAAGGCGAAGCGCAGCTTCTGCTCCTTGTTTCCCTTGCTGCTGAAGGCGCTCAGGCCCGACACAAACTCTTGGAAATCGACGTCACCGCCGCCGTCCTCGTCGAAAATGGCGATCATGCTGGTTTCGACTCCTTTGTCAGTACACGCCGCACGCTAGTAGAATATAGAGTAATCGTGATTGATCAATGCGTACCGGGTTGCGAGAGGGTTGGAAGAGATTTGCGGTAGTGTAAGAAATTCGTCGCGCTCGATGGTACCGGAGTTGTCCTATCACAGAAACCATGTCAGCGTGGACACGGCAGCAGGCAAGGACCAAAGCCAATGCCCTACCTTGTCGAGCTTCATGAAGCGTTTCCTCAGGCGGTCAACCTCATCCCTATCGACTGCTCCAGAGTCAACTCCGAACACACGAGCATGTGGGGGAGGGGCTCACAGTTGGTCCCCTGGACAATGGTGTCCAGGACCTGGCTGGTATTGTTGCCCATGATGTCACGACGTCGTGTAGTCTAGGCGCGAGGTGTTTCAGGCGTCTCAACGGGAAGTAAATTCGTTCGATTGCGCGTATCCGTGGTGTCGAGGTCCTAGAAGTACTCGAGGTTGGTGCTGTGTGCTCGCGGCGTTGATGGGTGACGGCAGGTTACTTTCAGCAGCCTGATGTGGAGGGGCTACTTTGGGTAGACTGATGCCTGTCGTGCACGGGCCATCTCAAGCTCCAACACCAATTACCATCATGAGATAAAAGGGATCTGTATAAGGCCGTGCGTGTCACAACCTAAACCTTGTTGGAAAGCAGGATAATAAATTAGAGGCAATAGATCATATTTCTAGGACGGAGCACAATATTATTTCATGCTTCGGTTTGAGCCAAAATCTAAGGCTAAGGTACACGATGGCTTGAGTTTGTAGCCATCCCTCATTGTTCTGGCAAATGGCAGGTGCTGATGTACGTGGCTCAGGCTTTGTGGCTTCGCTGTGGCTGGAGCGGAATCCCTCCATGGCCGACCAGAGGAATTTCAAATTGTACCCCAACCTTATCAGGGAGGCACCACCTGTTCTGTTGGAGGCCTTGAGGGAAAAGGAGGGGATGGTCCGAGCGCCGTCAGGTACCTCGCCCACCATAAACCGCCCAGGAGATACTTTGCTCAGGAGAGATCGTCATCCAAAACACATGCACTCTTCCACGCTTGCACCAGTGAAAAATCTTCGCGCGGCAAAACAATCCCAACGTCACCTCATCAACCCGACAGCTGAGCCATCGCGAAATAACCCACCACGGTGCCCTTTCCATCGATTTTTTAGCGGAAATCGAACTTGCATGCCCTGTTTTATGTTTTGATCGCTTTTTTTCGCGGATTTTCCGCCGGCTACGTGCCTTCCTGCACCACCCTGTCGCCATGTCTTCACGCAAGGTTCGGGTCAAGAAGCTGAGTGTCAAAACCGCGCTTCCGGTCCTCAGAGAAGACCAAATCGACCCTTCCGAGTACGATGCACTTACCACCGAGACCCAAATCGCGACCGGTGTCGAGCAGGCCGAAGAAAACGTGAGTTTCTTACCCAGTACCTTTTGCATAGATATCACGTGAAGCAATCACGTGATATGTCTTGGCATCGCTTTAGCGAACCAAATATCACATGCTGGCTCAACCCCCCCCCTCCTCCAGTGCAAGTGACATACCCCTGGACAATACTAACCCGCCTCTTGGTTATAGGAATACCATTTGCAAAGTATTCTCAAGGATGCTGGCACCAGCAATGACCAGGAGATTCCTGTTCCGCCTCCCAAGGAGAGCGACATCGATTACGATGGCCTCTATCCCAGCGATTGGCACATGCCCTCCTCGTATATCCGCTCTTCACAGACGGTGGAGGAGTGCATAAGCTGCCAGTATGATATGACTGTGGAAGATAATCAGTTCCTCAAATCGTACAATAGTAGTCCACCCGCTGCAGGCGTCTTGAGCGAAGATGCATTCGAGCGCATCATGGAGGTCTTCGAGGACACAGCTACCGAACAGACTCCGTTTGCATCGGTCGATAACACCGTACTCGGGTACGACATGATGGTGCAAGCTTTGAACCAACTTGGTTCTCCGGTCATACTCCAACATGCGAAACCAGTGTACGAGTATTGGAAAGCAAGGCGGCAGGACGGCGGCAACAAGCCACTGCATCCTATGCTCAAATTCGAAACTCACCAAGACAGCGATGACACTGATCCATATGTGTGTTTCCGGCGACGTGAAGCGCGTCAAACCAGAAAGACTCGAGCTCGTGACAACAAAGTTGCTGAAGCGCTGAAAAAGCTACGGCGAGAGCTTGAGGATGGCCGCCAGCTGGTCCTTCTTTCGTATGAGCGCGAGATGATGAAGCGGGAATTGCTTCTCATGGATCGGGCCATTTTCGAGGAAAGGGCACGACTCAAGCGCATCAAGACCAGACTCGGTATCAAAGCGGAGGACGAGGACTTGGTCAACCAAAAGGTATGCTTCCGCTTCGCCGCTTGGCAGCCTTTGATCGCGCATGATACTGACACACATAAACAGCCTCAGAAGCGGAAGCAGTCGGAAGCACCAGCTGTGCAAAGACAGCAACCCGGCACACAACAACGGGCTTACCCTACTCGGCCAGACGGACGCTCGATTGAGGCGGATTTCGTCACACTAGATGAGAAATTAGCGGAAAAGGAGAAGCTGTGGCGTCTTGAGCTGGAAACAAAGGTTGCCAGCCATCGCCGATGGAACCAGAACCATCTGGATCTCACCATAGACCGGTTGCCGCCTATAAGGGAGCCGGCCAATCAGGTCAAGTTCAGGCATGCCAAAACGCAGTACCTGATGACACCCCCGGCTTCCGAATCATCGGAGTCAATGGATGTAGACGAGGACGCACCGCAGCCAATGGATATTGACAGGTCGACTGCGCCAGTGTTCCAATTCTCCGCGGGGTCGTCGTCGTCGGGCCAGCTTAAACAGCTTCAGCCCGCATTCCGACGCCGAATTGGTCGGCTGAATCGACTGTGGATCGACAGGAGAGGAATGGCGACGCCTGTCTTCGCAAATGACAGCAAGTCGGATCGGTGGAAGTATGATTCTGATTCGGAAGAGGATCCGCCAGTGTATGAGATGGACCCCTTCGACACGAGGGCTCTCAACTTCAGATCATGTATACCGCCGTATATCCCCAAAGGGCGACCGCCCATAGCTCCGGACGCGGCGGGCGGTGGTCAAGGGCCACCTGTCCGTGCGATCCAAGCTGGACAGGCGGTCGCGGCACCTCAGGGACCTTCTCAGGCGGCACCGCCTCAGCACCAACGGCAGCTTTCCCAGCAGCACTCGCCGCCAATACCGCCGGCGGCACACCCGCAGTTGCAAACGCAAGTGCCGCGGCCGCCGCAACCTCAACCTCAGCCGCAAGTGGGGGCGTCATGAGAGCCCCATGCGCACCGTGTATTATAGTAGGAGAGTGTTATACCCCGCCTTGTTGTCACCGCGGCCGAGTGAAGTTGCGGTCGTGGGAGAGCACACTGTCGTAAAGAAACGTCGAATGTATAGTAGTGGCCCAGGCATTGCGCGGAGTTGGGAGTTCAGATTTAATGGCCTGACGTCGGGCTTGGTGGTGGGAGTTGGTGCCATTGGGAAGCAACTCGCGACCTGCTACGCTCAGTAAACAGAATCAGAGTAGCCAGAAAAAAAGAAGGCAAATACCCCAATCATAACACTATCGGTGCTCGCGGATACTTTGTCAGACTAAGAGCCGCCCACGTTTTGCGACGTTGAAGCGATGTGCCGGTAGCTTGCGTCATGGCGACAGGCAGATGGGTCGTACAGGCTTGCGGCAGTCCCGTGATTGTAGCAAACTGTACCCAGGCCTCTCGATAGGTCCAAGCAACCGCCAAAACGCTGAACATGCTATGTCAGTTGGCCATGCCTCCCGGAGCGAAAGCGCTGCCATCCTGGTCCAGCTGTGTTGACGGCGAAGGTGGCAGGGTCAACGTCCCACGAAACAACGCACGGGAGGAAACAATGCCCACTCAAAAGGAAAGCAGCGATGACCTCGGTGATCCAGCTCTCAAGCCGGCGTAGTGGGGGACGGGGAGGAGAAACAGGGCAAGAAGTATGCTTGTGCGAAGAAGAGGGGAAGAAGATGCAGGCGAGCGGTTGGTAATTATGGCTTGAATTATGTGAGGAAAAGAAGTGGCCGGTGGGCCCTCCCCGGGACTTTGGGCGGGTGAGTTTTGCGACTGCGAACGACTGTGCGAAAATGTACATGTACCTAGGCGGGCTTTTCCCCACCCCCCAAGAAAGATACCTCTCTCGCCCGGAAAGCTGGCGGGACCAGTTGAGGCGGCGGATGGGGCCTCGCATTCAAGTCCGTTTGGGAGACGTTGTGTGCGGATGTTGGTCTTCGTCAATGGTGCTGTAGGTGGTGATTACCTGTGTTGGGACAGCTGGTGCCGTTGGTCCATGGCATTGGGCGTGGATGATGTATGAGTAGTGTAAGAGGACGAAGCTGCTGTTAGTCCCAGGACAGCCAAAAAACAGGGCATCCACCCCCCTCCGCAGAGACACAAGGCAGGACAGCCAGAGGCATGTGCTGCGCAAAACCGTCCACGGGCTGAACCGGCGCTGGACGAGAAACAGAAAGACAGTGTCATGCGACGGCAGAAATGGAAAACAGAGCATCCCCGTTCAGACCAGAGGTCACGCACGGCCGACCGGCCAGGGGACTTTGACGGGGGACGGACCCTGATCTCCACTAGGAACACGCCTTAGTAATCGTGCGAGATGCGCTGGGTCGAAGCGGAAAACCCCACTGCCGCTAACGAGGTCATAATTGCCCCTCCATGGAAATCTGTAGTGGGGGGGATGCGATGTGCGTGATGATTTTCGACGACATGCCATGAGTGTGCACCCAAAAGATCAATTTCATGACGGTGATACCGAACGGTTGAAGTTCTTGGTAGATCTTAAGGCTTGATACATATAAAAGCCCGCAGTTTGGGTTATCTCATCAACCAGTTCCCTGCTTGAACGGTCTGATATCAGCTTCTCAACCCTTCAAACCACCAACGCCGACCACATCCTCACCAACCCCAGCCAACATCGGAAGCTCACCACCTCTCATTCTCTGCAGCGGAGACCTTCCTCCGTCTCAGCATCCCTTGTTAATCCACAACAAGAACAGCAGCATCGCCACAGCCATGCCATCCACCAAGATCTCCTACATCGCCCTCGGCTGCGAAGGCTCCGCCAACAAGCTCGGCATCGGCGTCATCCGGCACTCCCTCGCCGACAACACCACGGCCGTCCTCGCCAACCTGCGCCACACCTTCGTCTCCCCGCCCGGCACGGGCTTCCTGCCCAAGGACACGGCGGCGCACCACCGCGCGCACTTCGCGGCCCTCGCCCGCGCGGCNCGTGGCGCCCGCCGACCTCGACTGCATCTGCTACACGCGGGGGCCCGGCATGGGCGCGCCGCTGGCGTCTGTCGCCGTCGCCGCCCGCACCCTCGCCCTGCTGTGGGGCAAGCCGCTCGTCGGCGTCAACCACTGCGTCGGCCACATCGAGATGGGCCGCGAGATCACCGGCGCGCGCGACCCCGTCGTCCTCTACGTCAGCGGCGGCAACTCCCAGGTCATCGCCTACGCCGAGCAGCGCTACCGCATCTTCGGCGAGACGCTCGACATCGCCGTGGGCAACTGCCTCGACCGCTTCGCCCGTACCCTCGGCATCAGCAACGACCCTGCCCCGGGCTACAACATCGAGCAGCTTGCCAAGCGCGGCCACCGCCTGCTCGAGCTTCCCTACGCCGTCAAGGGCATGGACTGCTCCTTCTCCGGCATCCTCGCCTCCGCCGACGCCCTGGCCGCCCAGATGAAGTCTGGCGCCGCCGACTTTACCCCGGAAGACCTCTGTTTCTCGCTGCAAGAAACTGTCTTCGCCATGCTCGTGGAGATTACCGAGCGCGCCATGGCGCATGTTGGCTCCAACCAGGTGCTCATTGTTGGGGGAGTTGGTTGCAACGAGCGCCTGCAGGAGATGATGGGCGAGATGGCCAAGGAGCGCGGCGGAAGCGTCTTCGCCACTGATGAGAGGTTCTGCATAGACAACGGCATCATGATTGCTCACGCAGGCCTGCTGGCCTACGAGACGGGCTTCCGCACGCCGTTGGAAGACAGTACATGCACACAAAGATTTAGGACAGATGAAGTATTTGTCAAGTGGAGAGATTGAATGGCCTACATAAGCAAAAGCCAAGCGTTCCTCTGTGTGGTATTGCTCTTTCGTCCAACGCCGCGTACCCTCCTTCTAGTCTAGTGGCGTGATGATAGCGGCAGGCTCCGGCATCCCCTGCACTGGGTAAGCCAGCTTATGGCCGACATGTTATGCCTTCAATTCAAAGGCTACGATGAAACAAATCCCGCTCAACAGGCATCTGGCATCCATATCCACACTCGCCAAACGTGAAGCACTCTATCGCTTTGTGTTGGTGTCCTTTCAGCCCTCGTCCGCGGTGCTGGGCTTATACATGATAGTCGTGACATACTATTGAAGCAAACAAGTCAGTACATGCAATTCATCCAGCAGAAATGTATCGGGCCTACCTTGTTCCTATATCGTGTGGTTGCCGAAACGGCAAGGACATTGTTCTTGATGCTGCTTGTCGCCAGGTGATTTAGCACCGTGTGGTTCGGCATGTTGAGAACACTGTTGTCGTCCTTCATCAAAACAGCGGCGTTCAGGATGGGCTTGGCCAGGAAACCCGGTAGCGAGGGCGGTGTAGGCAGCTTCTCAATCGCGCCCACGGCATTATGGTAGGCCGGAGAGTCCTCCGCCTGGTCGAAGTCGATAAGGTATTGCGGGATCTGTGTTTGATATTGGTCAAGAGGCGCAATGGCCTTGCCCTTTGGGGGTTTGGGTGGTTCTTTGGTCTGGGAACTTGAGCGCGAAGCTAGACCGTCGCCCTCTGGCTTCGGGGTGGATTGGCTCGGCTTCTGTCGCAATGCGTCGTCGGGGCTCACTTCGATGTAGTTGACGAGATTGTTGCCAAAGTCGACGGTGGTGGGTAGGTCATGGGATGTTTGCATGACACCGTCGACCAAGAAACGCAGATGATGGGTTCCTGGCAGAATGTGAATGGTTGCAGCGAAGCATCCCGGCTTTCCCTCTCTATATGCCAAACAAAATTAGCAACCGGATCGGTGGCAAGAACGTCGCAGCTCAATGCCGCATGGTCGGGATACGATTGCGCTGGAGCACTTACACAGGCTGTAGTCGGTGCTTTTTATTCCATTGAAATATTGTGCCAGTCACGTAGACCTTGTCACCGCCACGTTTCCACTCGATCTTGGTCGCGACGGCAGAACGGTTCTTTTCCACTCGTAGTTCCTCAGCCTCATCCTCGTCTACCGTTCCCGCGCTCAGCCCGGAGCTCTTTCTGGTGATGCCCTCGCCTTCTACAATATCGACAAGATCAGGCAGGCCGCTCTCGTCGGGTGCCAATATAGGAGAGCCGGGTGTGTGTACCTCCTCCTCAATGGGTAGGGGCAATCGCGGATTACCCCTCCGGTAGATGTCGGTGATGCTGCTGTTGGATACGAGATGGGACTCTGTCCTAGAACCGTGGTGGGAGCGAACAGAGGAGGCTTCGAAGGGAACGTCGACGGGCTTGGAGGGCTCGGGCTCGACACGCACGGGACGAGCCTCGGCAGGTTTGGGCGCAGCAGAGACATGGCTGTGCGGAGAGTTGCTGAGGGAGGAGACGGCGGTGGGCGGCAAGCTCTTGGGGCGGTTGATGACGGTCGAGCCTTGAGCCTGGGTGAAGGACGGCTCGGGTGGCGCTGCGGAGCGCTGGGTCGTGTGCGACGGGATGATGTTCCGAGCGTCCTTTCGTTGCGGGCGCGGAGACTCGTTGCTGTGTGGCGGAGCGGGCGTCGTCGACGTCGACGTTGGGGCCGATATGGAAGATGCCGGATGCGGGGCGGCAGCGGACGCGGACGAGCCCGGGGTGCCCGACTTGGACGTGGTCGAGGGATTGTTGCCCATGATAAGGACGGCGGATGCAGGGCACCGGAACAAGCTGCGGCGGCGGCGCGGGTATGGGGCCGTTCTATGTCGATAGGTACTGCAGGGAAGCGAGGAAGGGCAGAGTCGTCGAGGCTCGAGGGCGTGTGGAGAGCTACTGAAGACAGCTACGGCGGTCCGAATAGCTTCCGGAAGCAGCTGGAATTCCTTTAGGGGGGGGAAGCGGATGACCCGTCAAAATGGTATCATGTCCACGGCTCGGGCGCGGGCAGCGTTGGTGGCTTCAGCGCATTGGCCGAGATGGAAGAATATCCTAGGGTTTGGATGGATCTCCCCTTGCCCCGAGGATCAGATGCTGAGTTCTGGTGGCTTTTGACCCGACGATGGAAGGGAGGGGGGGGATTGAGGGGCTGGCTGACTGAGCTGGGCTAGAGGGGGTGGAAGGGTTGCAGCGCTAACTTACTAGGGTGCCTTGCCTTATCGTCGCCGCGCCTGGACTGGTTTGTGCTGGATTGTTACTGCTTTCGTCGGTTGTTGGGGGTCGAATCATGCAGTCGCCAAGGTATCCTGCAAGTACCCGGCGCCGCCATCGGCCGGCTCACCTTACATCATGGCATTCATCCAGGAGAGCTGATGAGCCTCAAGCTTTAACATCCTCTTACCAATAAGTCCTCAATATGGCAGCTGCAACATAGCACGACAATTCCTCCAGCTCAACCAACCATGTCCACATCGCCGCGACCGAGCCCGCAATGTCCGACTCCAACCCCGACCCGGGCGGCGTCTCCATCGTCGTCGGCACCGTCAAGCTCATCGCCAACGCCCTCATCAGCATCCCATGGCTGCGCTACCTCTCTCTAGCCGGCCGCGTCCTTGTCTGGCCCTTGCGCATCATCATCGTGCCGTTTTCTTTCGTGGTTAGGGTGCTTCTGGTCGTGTTCAGTCCGCTCATTTATGTGTTGTCTTTTGTCTTGTCGTGTATATCAACTACGTTTGCTTTCATCGCGAGCTTAGAGGTGAGACAAAGGTTGCCGTTCCCCATTCGTATTCGTCGTGTGCTGACCATTGCCCATCTTCTGTCTTCGCCTATAGCCTCTGTACAATTTTGTAAGTCCATCCCACTATCCTGTTGCGTCTGTGATTCCACGACAGGTCTGACATTCACGCACAGTTTGCCGTGGCTGCTTCCATCGGCATCTTTTCAGGACTATTCATCGCCGTTTCCTCGGGTTTCATCACTTCGTATCTCGGCATGTACGAGGACCCGCGGGACGGCGCTCGTCCGTTGAAGAAAAAGGGTTTGCTGGAGGACGTACCGTCGTTCAGGGACGAGTCTTCGTCCTACGAGACGGAATGGCATTGGCCCGACCCTTCACCCACGCGGCGCCGCCCGGCCTCGAGTCTTGCGTCACAGATTATTCACGAAGAGGAGGACGACGATTCTGATGTTGCCTACTGATGAATTGATACATCTAACAAGCTACATGTTACATTCTGATGGGTTTATTCTCCCCTGTTAGCTCATTTGTGCAGTCTTCCCGTGAGATCGTTGCTGCTTGTTATCGTTCCCTGTAACGCCTTGAAGCCGAAGGGATCCTGGATATAAAAAAGTCACACCATGCCAACGCCAACTGTCCTAGTAGTGTCCCGTAAAACCTCTGGACCAGATCTTCTGGAGATAAGCGTCCGGGGCTTCTCACCGCCGGTAGGCATCTCTTTCCCCTCGGTCCCGGTTGTGGTCACGGTCACGGTCGCGATCGCGATCCCGGTCTCGGTCCCGTGGCCGATCGTGCGTTGGGGAACGACTCCGACTTCTCGTTCGTCGGTCACGATCGTACCACCGCTCATCTCGACTATTGCGTCGGCGTCGGTCGTCTCGGGGGCGTTCCTCGCGCGGGCGATCATCACGTGGACGGTCGTCCCGAGGACGCTCATCTCTGCGGCGTGCGCCATCATCCCGTCCATAGGCAGGAATATAAGTGTCGATATCAACACCTCGGGCGGCAGGAGGGCCGCCTCGGCTTCTCGGTGGGCGTTCCCGGTCCCTATGGTCGCCGTCTTCCTGAGGAGGCGGCGGTCTTGGTGGCGGGCCTCGCTCCCTCTGCCACGCAGGTCGGCGCTCGTCGGGCCCGCGGTGACGATTGCCATTCGCGCCGTTACGGCTGCCGTAACCGTCGCTGCTGTTGAAACCGGCCGTCGCTCCATTGGCGTCCGGTCCGATGCCCACCGTGCCACCCTTTGGTGCTGGTGGCAAGGCAGCCTTGCGGTCGTGGAACTTTCTTCGGTCGAGCTCATGACTCTCTTCGTATGTTGGTATTTCGTGCGGTTGCATGGGCAGCGGCGCCATCTTGAAATAGGGATGCTCGAGCGCGTCCACCGCGTTGATGCGATTCCGCCAATCTAGCCTCATCAACTCTTTCAGCAGCGCGATTGCGCCAGAACCGAACCTGAGATAGTGTCAGCCTCATTCGCAATTTCCTGGATGCCCAGATGTGGTATCAGGCGAGTATGGCTTACTCCTTGAACCGGTTTTGCAGATTGCCGGATCGTGCTCGAGGCGTCAGATGCTGTCCACCTGGCAAAGACTTCCAACCCGGCATGTTCTCATCCGTAGGTGACCCCATCAGGTCCCAGATTATCTCAAGCTGGTCGGCGTCGCTGTCGCCTGCAAGGATGGGCTTGCCCACCAGCATCTCGCCAAAGACGCAGCTACCGAATCATTAGCCCATGCCATGATGAGACCACGAGAGTAGTCTTACCCAACACCCCACACGTCAATAGCGGTGGTGTACTGTCTTAGCTGCAGCAGCAACTCGGGCGGACGGTACCATCGAGTGACGACAAGACCTGTATAATCGCGCCGCCCGGTTCCCATGGGCCGTCCAGGCTGGGGAACCGGCCCGTCATAGTGCCTGGCCAACCCGAAATCGGCTATCTGCAGGACACCCTTGTTGTTGATGAGAAGATTGGCGGCCTTCATATCGCGGTGGAGGATGTGGTTGTCGTGGAGATAGCGCAGGCCTTGGAGCAGTTGCAGCATGTAGCACTTGATCTGTGGCTCTTTGAAGTGAACAGAAGGGTTGTCGAGAAGGCCGGAGAGGTCGTGGTCCATGTAGGGCATGACCATGTACATGAATGGCTTCTTGCGCTTGTCGGCTAGGTGGCAAGACGAGGTCAGCAAGCAACAATTATCGTAGCGCGTCCGGGACTCATTGTGATGCAAGATGAAGGACGCGTACTTTGTCGAGTGGGGTGTTCGACGGCCATGTCCTCTAGTTTGAGAACGTTATGATGCGACAAGAGCTTGAGCAGCTTGATCTCTCGAAGGGCCGTGATGGGAAACTATAGGCAACGGTCAGTGCAATCCGGCCTGGAAGAAGAGTGCCAGAAGACGAGCGACATACCCCGTCCTTTTCGTGGTGCATGATGATCTTCTTCAGGGCCACCATGGCCCCCGTCTTTCGCGATCGAGCCCGGTGGACCTCGCTGTGGTGTGGAGGGTCGAGTTAGCTTGATCTGACCTGATGATATCCGGCACTGCAACCTGTAGGATCCATCGACGGTCGGCCAATTGACTGAGAGGGTAGGGAGTGTATCGCCGCATGCATCGTCGTACGTACCCAAAGGTCCCCTCGCCCAGCTTGCCCTGCAGCTCATACTCGGCGATGCGCGAGCAGCCGACGAAGCTGGAGCGCGGGCGCAGGTGGTTCAGGGCGAAAGTGCGCGGCGAGGTGCCGTCGGGCGTCCTCTCGAGAACCCGATCCATGGCCGTGGAATCGCGCGTCGGTCCGAAGCTTCGTTGGGGGCGCAGACGAAGCGGAAATGTCGGTCTGCCAGGCACGGGATGGGGATGGAGGCGGGCAGCGTGCGGC
Organism: Stachybotrys chartarum; assembly: GCA_001021365.1. Classification (NCBI taxonomy): domain Eukaryota; kingdom Fungi; phylum Ascomycota; class Sordariomycetes; order Hypocreales; family Stachybotryaceae; genus Stachybotrys; species Stachybotrys chartarum. The sequence goes on along the minus strand of LDEE01000002.1, from coordinate 2,569,291 downwards.
GGCGATCAGGGCGGGCGTCACGAACCAGTCCTCATGGCCTCGCTCGACCTGCTTCTTCCGTCTCTGCCGTCGGTCGCTGTCGCTTTGCGCAAACGGTTCGAGGGTATGTGCGGCGACGGAGGCTGCAAGGTCGAGGTGGGAAGAATAAAGTGGTTGTCAACCGGCAGAGGTAGAAATCCAGGCTCTGGAGTAATGAAAGAGACTGTGGAGTTGGTCGATCCACGTCCAGGTACCAGAAGTTTACCAGTCGAATTGGCCTAACCTTGCCTTGCCGCATCGGGAACCTTGAGCAAAGTACCGGTACTTACCTCACCGCATTGGGCGTCAGGTGCTAGACCGTGATTTATGGTTACTATGGCTTTTGCTTTTCCTTTCCAGAACGTGTCTTTGCCTCTGTGAAGTACTGGTACCTTCTTTCACGATCCAGAAGCCGAACCTCCAGCAACAGCCTGCAGCGCCGCTGCGCGTGATCGTACACGTCGTAAATACATGACGCAAGCCTAGAACCGCATCGGACTAACTACCTTATCGAAATGCATATTATTCTCATGCATTCCGGAACTCGCAAGTGCATCGACATGGCACTGAAACCCTTAACCTGCACCGTCGGCATATCGAGGTCAAGTAAAGGGAAGCGACTTGCCCTGCCAGCTCTAGTTGACCTCGGCATTGTTCACCTTGATTGAATAAGGTACGGTACCTAAGTTTCACCACACCGACCTGATTGGAGGAGACTGCCTCACCTTCACCTCACTTTACACAGAACTCGACCAACAAGTTTAGCATTCAATGCATCGATTCAACAAGGTAGGCAGCTTTGCAAATACCGCACATATCGTGACTTTATTCGGTGGCCCAATTTCTTCTTGCCACTTCCAACGACCTGTTTTTTTTTGTTTTTTTTTTTTTAAGTGGCGCGACATGGAAAACCACAACCTCGATCGTTGTGGCCGGTGAACCTCGCACCCTTGACCTCACGGTTGCCAGCCGCAGAGGCCAAAGCAAAGACAGGCTCTAGATGGATATCGCAGAGTCTTCAGAACAGACGTATGTTCAGCCTAGGCCGGAAGCGTTCAGTCGAGAGAACCTCTACACGCTATTTGGACTAGCAAATCAATTGCCTCTGCCTGAACCAGACGTGCAGCTTCACTTCTCATCGACCCCAGGAGCAAGGAAATGTTCAGCTCCGTGTCACATTCTATACCAAAGCTCCATACCCGCATCCCCCTATTCTCTAGGTTTCAGCTCGTTGAAGCCGTCTTGTAACAGCCCGTTCTATCACGTACGGTGCATAGGTTGCAGAATCGTAAGCAACCCGTATCGGGGCATCACTCTTTGCCCACGGCATCCTCGTGATCCTTGCCCGCCGCCCGCAGCAGAGGCCCTCGCACAATCTCTTCGGCCGACAGATGCGCACCCGCCGACTTGAGCAGCCGCGCACACTCCTCCCTGCCCGACAGGCTCGCCAGGAACAGCGGGGAGTTGTCGGCGCGGTTCCTCTCGTGCACGCTGGCGCCGCGCTGCAGCAGCTCCCGCATGATGTCGGTGCTCCCGGACACGGCCGCCAGGTGCACAGCCGTGTTGCCGGCGTAGTCGGCCTGCTTGAGCAATCCGATCCCGTCGCCGTCGAGGATCCGCCGCACCACGTCCACCTCGCCGTTCTTGATGGCGTAGCCGAGCGCCGTGAAGGCGGATTCGCTGGGCGTGAGGCGCGAGGCGGCGTGGTCCAGGGACGCCGCGGGGTGGGAGAAGGTCGGGCGTGCAGTCTCGGTCATCTCGCCGCGGATGGACTGCGAGAGGCGATCCTTGATGTCCTTTTTGGAGAGGTTCGGGAGCGCGAGGAGGTAGGATAGTTTCGTGAGGGCCGCCTCAGGAGTCATGTCTAAGCCGAAGATGACGCCGACGCGCCCGAGCTGGGTGCCGGGCGCGTAGACGGGGGATACGAAGCCGCTAACACACTGGCTGACGTTGACGACAATGACGCCGCGCTCGACGGCAGAGCGTATGACCTGCGTCAACCGTCCGTCGGCTCCGCCAGGGACATTGCCCATGCCGAACGTCTCGAGGACCAGGCCACGGATGTCTGGCAGCCGGAGGACGGCATCTACCATCTCAGGCTTGATGCCGGGGAAGACCCGCAGACATGCGACGTGCGCCGTGTCGAGCGCCTCGTGAATGTGGAATTGGGCGATGGTTGTCGGGCGGAGGATGTGCGGCCAGTCCACGTCGATCCCGAGGCCGTTGACGCGAGCCAGGGGGCCGTAGTTGGGGGAAGCAAAGGCTTCAAATGAGGCGGCCGATACCTTGGTGGTCCGGTTCCCCCGGTACAGCTTGTGGTGGAAGAAGAGGCCTACTTCCGGAATGGCAAAGGTACCGGCAATGATGAGCGAGCCAAGCAGGTTGTCCACGCCGTCGGACTGCAGGGCAAAGATGGGCGCCTGAGAACCAGTAAGGATGACGGGCTTGCCGAGGTCGGCCATCATGAAGGACAGCGCCGAGGCCGTGTAGGCCAGGGAGTCGGTGCCGTGGAGGATGACGAAGCCGTCGAAGAGGTGATAGTTGTCACGGACGGCGCGCGCCATGGAAGCCCAGTCGCCGGCCTGGATGGATGACGAGTCGAGCAGGGGGTTGAACTCGACGAGGCCGTAGCGGATGTGGCGCTGGTAGGCCGTGGGAGGCGTGCGGAGAGAGTCGATGGTGAGTGACTCGCCGTTGAGGAAAGCCTGGAGCTTGACTGTGAAAGTTTGGTCAGTGAGTATGCCAGAGGTTGGAGGTTGATGGAAATCTATGTAGATAGCAACGAGGCCTGGTACGAGATGGAGTACAAGACGGCAGCATCGCCAATAGAACACACCCCAGCGTCAACGACGTAACCAACACCTAAACAAAGGGCATCCACTTGCATGAGTCGACGCGAGAACTCACCATCAGGGCTCGAGCTATCATTGAAAGAGGGCCTCGGCGCCATGGCCGTCTCAAGGAAGCGCTCGCTCGGCTGCAGACCATCCGGGCCCGGCTGCATGCAAATGGTGCCTCCGGTGCCTATGATGAGGACGCGAGACTCGGGTAGGCCAGCCTCGACATGTTGCTGGCCCGAGGCCTGCTGAGGGGAAGATGCCATGGCTACGGCGTTGAGGGGTAGGCAGGGCACACGTAAAGGGCGAAGAAGAGATACACTAAGAGTTTTTATGTGCTGCTGCAGTCCCCTCCATAGAGATATCAACTCCCTGGAAGCAGATCACTATCTCGTTTCAGAAGCAATCTCGTCTTCGTGCTGCCTTATCGGTCTATATATATGATTAGAATTTTTATCACCTGTATTTCCACAGGCAACGGGGACNTAAACACATGCCATGATACCTCATGGACAGTGCCTGACAAACGTACCTCAAGAGCTGCAAGAATAATCAAGGCTTCCAACGCAGATTGAACCAACCCTGCCACTGGCTCGGCTCGTGAAGGGGCAGTGGACAAGGTGCTCATCATGTTGCAAGAGTCAGGCTACCGGTTCATCGATGGAGGGTTTCCTGAACAAAGTGGAGCCGTGGATAAAAACAAGTTGGAAGGAGGGAAAAATTCCATAATCATTAGCTAAATCAGTCAAACCATTACGTGCCCGGTGACCACGATGCAACACCGGAAAAGTCTGCCATCCTCGTGCAAGGAGACTCGGCCAAGCTAAGCTCGTTACCTGGATCGTACGCATCACCCATGTCACTGATTCCGCGAGGCAGCCAACGCACCGTTTGGCTTCATCAGTCACATCCATTCACACTACTACCAGACCGTCCCCCCAGCCTCTAGCGAGTCCTCTCTTCTTGCTGCCACGCCTTGTATCATGCATGGTATTTGACTTGAAACGATACAACTCCTTGGGAATACTGACAATGCTCCTTCAGCCGTCCTTGACCCTGGCTGGCCTACTTGGGCAAGCCAGGCCTTCCCGGACACTCTCAACGCCAGCCATCCAGTGCCGACAAATACCCCGTCATCGTAGCAGTTGCTCAGCGATGCAATACGAGGAACACTAATGGCTCCGGATCGCCTCGTCTGCCTTTGCAAAACCGCTTCGTGTAGTGCATGAGCCCTGGCGTCTAGTTCCCTCCCTAACAAGGGCCTTTTATCGGAGGAACAAATCTCCAGCACCATTCCGGAGGCTTCTGGATCTGTCGGTGTGATCCAGGCCAAGGTAGTCGTCTTCCGACGAAGCAACGTTCCACAATTCGTCATCTGCGCAGATGCATCCATTAGTATGCTCGGCATCATCCGTCGGTTTGCCTTTTGCCTTGACGTACCGTCATTGAGATATTGGGGTTTGGAGAAATTGGCTCGCCGAACCACGGCAAACTTGATCTTCTCAAAACTCTTGCCCTTCAGACCCGTTCGCCTCTCCAAGCGTTTCTTGGTGTCTACGAATTTCTCGCCCTGCAGACATATGTCAGCGCACCCCTTCTTTGTAAGCATCGCGTCACTCACCTCAACGAGCAAGAATTTGAAGGGGACGCCGTGGACCCTTGTGACCTCGGTCTGGAAGTGGAAAACGTTGATGAAGTTGTTATCGTCAGCAGCCAGCTCCTCCTCCGGCACACGCTCGGCATAAATCTGCGTGTAGTCGTTCAGGTTGGAGACAAGATGCTCGCGCCGAGGTTCTCGGTAGAATCTGTGGGAACTGGTCTCATAAACGCGTATCCTCCCCGCTTCCGCCTCATCTGAGAGGTTTGCCTTCTTCTGCAAGGCCTGAATCAGGTCTTCCACCGTTCCGGTTCTGGGGACCAGCAGGTCATATTGAGTCTGCATCATCAGTCAGCTGCGGGACGATGCTTACGTGATTTGCGATGCTTACTTCTTTCGAGATGCCCTCGCTCAACCAGGTGATCTTAACACTCTTCTTCGTGTCCAGTTCGGCCAGGCTCATCTCAAGCACCTCAAAGTAGAAGGCATCCCCCCGCTGGTTGTTGTTCAGCGCATTTGTTCCCGCAAGATTCAGGATTTGACGAAGAGTCGGGTTAGTCCCTCGTCGGACCGGCGTCTTTGGGTTATTCGTAGCCGCGCTCACTGTCCAGAAACGAACGTGTGTTCCCGGCACTCCAAGATGTGCTCCGACCTTTTCGGCCATTGCGTCGTACGTGAGCTTCGAATTAAGGACAAGGTCGAATGGAGGATACTCGGTCTGGTCGCACCTGTTGGGGTGAGGATGGAAGCGAACAGTTCTCTTGTGCTCGAGGAAATCGTAGTATTCGCGGGCATCTTCGAAGCGGTCGGAGACCTTATTTCTACTCATCATCAGCATCTCGTCCCGTTGCATTTGAGAAAAACCACCGTACACTTCCTGGACGGTTTTGTCGGTCGGCCGCGGGGCCTCAGCTCTACGGTCTTGTCGCTGGAAGACTATGATATCGCCGTCCTGAAGTTCTGCAACCTTCAGAGTTTGCTTGGGTTTCAGCGGCTCGATCATGGTAGGCTTGATTTCCTGTTCATTCCGGGTAAGCAAATGTTAGGGATTTCATTTGGCACCTTCTTCGTCTTACCTCCCACAGAAGAAGCTTCTCCTCTTCCGCCACTTTCTCAGGCCAGTTCATCTTCTTGAGGATGAGAGGAACCAGTTCCTCCACCTTCCGTTCCTTGCCAATGTACACGTGCCCAACTCCCCTTAGTGTCTGGCCTTCATGATCGAAGTACTTGAGAAGAAGCAGAAGCAAATCGTTCTTCACAATGACGCCATTTGGTTGACTTTGCCAGGAGGGCCAGATAGCTTCACCGTTCGAGTCGACTTCGTCCGCAACTTCAGCCCAAACCCTTAGACTGGGATCCCGAGTGACTGGCGAGCGAGCATAAACCTCCTCGATTGTCGGTCGCAGATCCATAATCGGTTGATCCGGTCGAATAGTCTTATTCTGGCGGTTAACCATCAACCATAGGCGCACTTGGCGTGGATCCTTGCCCAGGTCCCCCGCAAGTTGCTTCACGAAATCGTCCAGGGTCATTGATCGACGAACTCTGTAGTTCCTGGGCGCCGCTACGTCGGCTTCGGGACTGGCGTCGAATGCGCACAAGTCAGTCCCGCCATAGTTTACAAAAGTCTCGTTGGTGATGACCTTGGCCAGCATGAAAAGGTGCGCTTCGTCGCGTTCGCGCTTGCGTACCTCCCTCAATGCAGTCTCCTCCTCGAATCGCAGCCCTGTGAGCACGTTAGCATCTGAGTGCGCACGATTGGGATACATTGTCCAGCATACTCAAGTGTTTGGGAATATCTTCTTGGGGTACCGGGCAAAGGACCTTGTCAACTCGAGACTGGCGAATATACACCAGCATGTAAGCGCTGTTTTGACGCAGGATCGGAGCCTTCTTCTGCAAAGGGACACGAGGATGGCCGCTTGCTGTGCGATATTCGCCTCCAAAGTTCTCCTCGAGCACCTCCCTAGATGTTGCCTTGGTGACCTTATCATCGTCGAATTTATAGAACCATCCGTCTTTGCTGGGTTTCAGAAAAGCATAGTAGTGGCCTGCATTGAGATCTCCACTGTGTACCAGGACTCCGTGGAGCTGGTAGGTCCAAGGCTCGGATTTGTCGGCAGTGTCTACCAGGAAGGGCGAGACATCGAAAACATCAGGAAACTCGTATCGATCATTTATCTTCATCAACATGTCTCGTTGTATGTCGTACTCAAATCGCTTGAGCTGCAAGTGCAAAACGTCCGGGAAGCTTGTAAAGATGACGCCCTTGTTGGCGTCTTGTAGCCCGTACTGGTCGCCGGCAAAGTACTGGTTCTCGCCATCCATTTTCTCGACCTGGACGTAGTCTTCGAAACTTTCCAAAAGATTCTTCTTCCCACTCACAGTGAGTTGAATATCCCAGAAATCCTCGATTGGGCCCGATTCGTAGTCAACATTGATGCACGAGATGTACGTTTTTATCTTACCACTGAATAATTGTGGGAGGACGTTTTCCGCGGTGGTTCCCTTCATTTTTTCCTCCATTCTCTCCATCAATTTGCGCGAAAGCTCCTGCACATCTTGTTGCTCGAAAATGTGTCGGGTTTCCCAGCCGAAAGATTTCGTCAACTCGCTTGTGCTGACGGCCTGCTCGGATGTCTGTAGCAAGTAAAAGAGTCGCTGTAGCGTGTACGCCGAGTTTTGCATACTTTGGTCATCTTCAGTCGGAATCTCGTATATAGCCTAGGTGTGTCAGTGCACCATGCATGACAATGCGGCATATGAATTAGAAGGCATTCGGGTATTCTCCCCAACATACCTTTCGGAACCTGTTTGTGAAGTATAATGATTGAAGCAGGGAGTTGAGATAGCAGGTAGCACCCTGATTCTTGAGCCCAACGAAACCAGTTTCCTTCTTTGAATCGTAGTTAACGAAATTGTGCCAGAGAACTCCAGTCTCGTCTTCGACGAGGCGCACGTAGGCTGTGATGTTGGCGGTATCGTTCTCGCATAGAGGCCGTGATCCGCCTTCCCAAGGTACGTTGAACATGCGTCGATGCTCGACAAACCTGGTGAAGCCCCAGTCACCTTCTTCTTTGGTGAATCGATGGTGCGCAGCATGGTGTGTGTATAAGCTCGGGTCATTGGGATTCCAGAGCACTAGGGAGAATTGAACACAGCAGCTCCAATTATCAGGCACTTCGTTGTTGTCGAATCCGTGTTCGAGGTAGATGGAGCACTGGTCGATGTTGTTCCCATGCGGAAAGAGTAGAATGCGCCTGGAACGCATAACAGGTAAGCAGAAGCAACAGCGAGAGGGCTAGCTGACCATACCAGGGGCTGTTGCCAGCGTAGAAGACTGGGCCGTGTTCCCGTTTCCCAAGGCTCCGCCAATTTTCCACGGTCCATGTGTGCACGACATCGCCGATGATCCGGGGTTCGTCTAGAAGTGGAGGAAGAACGACATCCTTCATAGCCTCATCTACCATGGAGGTTAGCAAGACGATCAATGGGGCGGGCTGATAGTAAGAGATGTAGGGCACCAACGGTCGGTAGCCAGGGGCAGGTCTTGCAGATTGTCTGCTTCTTGGTCGAGGCTATCGGGGTTGATGATGGCAATAGCATCCTTCTCGGGGTCGGTTGTTGCACCGGCCAGGTCCGGTGAATCAATCACCATCTCGTTGGGGGATGGAGCATTCTGACGACGGGTAAGAATATTAGCTTTGCGCCCACGGTAGAAATCGAACCGGCTGGGGCTCATGACAAAGAAGAGTCTGGAAGCCAGGAACAGGTAAAGGAAAGTATGGCCGCCGAAGCAGGAATTATAGTGTAGAAAGGGACTATGACTGGTGGTGGAGGGGTACGGCAGGCTGTGTCGAATGACCAGGTACGTCGTAAGAATAAGGTACGAAGCAATGTAAGGCAGGTAGAGTGATCATGAAACGTGAAGCGAGTCGTGGGCAGTCATCCAGAATATAGCTTAGCGGATGGTCGGTTTCCTCCTAGAGGTGATTGTGCAGTAGTAAAGAGCTTAGATGCATCATTGCCAAAACTGAGACAGCTCTGACGTGACTCGAGGTGCAAGTGCACTTCGATTGTACCTCTGAGGGCTGGAGGTAGAGACGAGCCCCAGAAGGCGTGAGCTTACCATCTTTCTTCGACTGGAAGGTCCCAGCGGCAGAGCAGCACGATAACGCAGCAGCTCTCGGCGGCGACGGCGGCGGCGGGCGAGGCCGGCAGCTGCGGCAGGCCGTCGAGAAGCCTCAAAGGGCGCGCGGGGCAGCGTGGCGATAGCTGCGTCAGGTAGGAGGGGGTCGAAAGCGTCGAGGTCGAAGTCGATGCCCGTGATCGATAGGGTCGGGCTTGTCGAAAAGAAATGGAATGAGGAAACAAGGTCGAAGAAAAAAAAATGTCAGAGAAGGTAAAGGGAAGGACGTGACGAGATGGGGCCAAGGTAAGGTGAGGTAAGGCAAGGCAAGGCAAGGCAATGCACAGGCACGGGCAAAAAGTAATGCAGCCAAGTAGGTATCGATATGGTCTAGAGCGAGGCGAGTTCGAAAGCTGCCCCCAGCAAGGCGAAAGTGCCAACCAAGGAAACCCGACCTGGGAAGACACATGCACAGACTCCAAGGGCCTCGTGCTCAGTGATTAGGTCAATTTCGTCGGATAATGTTGATGCGATGCTCAATCATTGTGTTTCTCGAGCGATCATCTAAGTGGTTCACGGTAAATTTTTACATAGGCTTTGTTTGGAGCAGGACCACGTTGGTGCGTTTGCACCATGCAATTCTTTGTACGGAGAATGTACCCCGTACCTACTTCCAACCCACTGCAGTCCAATGCATGTGACCATCTAGCACCGAGCATCAACCAAGCATGGTCGATGGACGAGTTGGCGATTTATGTTGGCTCTTTGCTGCAGAATACATGCTTCAGGGAACCGCTCTCCAAATTCATATGTTTAGTAGTTTCGGCTTCACGATAAAGACATCAGCCCGATTTTGTATCCCAGTTAGGGGGCTACCTCGCGCGTGCACCCCACACTCGCGTTGCAACAGCAGCCCCACGGTTCAGCTACAGGTGCCTTGCTAGGACGTCTGTTCGTCTGGTACAAAGGCCCTGGGGCTGAGCCAACGGGTCGTCATCGGTTCACCCCGCTATTGGATGACGTTTTCACCCTTCGTGGTGGCAGGCACGAGGTACTTGACAATGCCGTCGCTGGGCTGAGGCCAGCAAGAAGCGGTAGCACGATCGAGCCGCACAGCTGCTGACGCCATTTGCCGGAAGAGTTCCATCCTAAAATGAAGAAATGGAAAATACAAGGCACTGATCTGCATCTGAAGATTGGCAGCGATTGGCCGTAATCTTGTTGGTTCAATTGCCCTAATGGTTTAGTTGCTCATCACTTAGGCGGTGGCATGGCATTGCTGAGCCGACAGATCCTCAATTGATCGTCATGATACCAAGGCCAACAAAGCATATCGAGGCTAGTGTGCTACGGTGCTACGGTAGGTCTCTTTTTGCTTGCCGGGAGGACCTTGCGTGAACGGTTTACTGAAGAAGCAGGCCAATGCCATGCTCCGTTTGTCTACTAGCTACCCTGTAGAGCCGTGTTTGCGAGTTATCGAGGCCGTTTGTAATCTATGAGCCCATTTACATCAGTTTACATCGTACAGGTTGCTGAACTGGGTGGCTGCTTTGCTATTCCACCGTCTTTGGTATTGGTGAAAGCAAGAGGCACATGGAAAGTTGAGGTCACCCAAGGCGGTCCGACGTCATGTTTGTGAAAATGAGTTTCCTCAACCACGGCGAGAACAGTATCATCACAAAGCAACGTACCACGACAACCTTTCCATGACACAAGTCCAACCAGTATGTCATTGACTCTTATCAACTGCAAGCCCCGCGGACCGAGAAGGCACAAATATCCCTCTCCTGTTCTGCACCTATACTAGATATTCAGAGCCGACCATCCCACCGTGCATTAATAATTGTATGATAAACCGGGCATGGATCGGATTCGTCGCTGCCGATACCGCTAGTTGACATGTGGGGTTAGAAAACGCGGGAGGGACTGCCGTCCGCCCAGCATCCGTTGTCAGGGACCAATAATACCTGAGGCTCGCCTAGAACGGGACTGGAGCTGCTGCACATGTCACATCCAACAGCCCCTCGACCTCGAGCCCGAATCTCGCGTCCCATCATCGCTGCGACGGTATATCCTTTAGGCTGAAGGGTTAACCCGAACTCTTTGGCCTCACCCCTCTCCGCGAGCAGGGCCAACCCATATCTCGACAAACCCCACCTTTCGTGCAATCGTCGTCGACGGCACGCGCATGGAACAGTCAATATGTTCTCCATGGCGCTGCGCAGCAACGGCACACGATGCACCTTGATCGACCCCCTCGCCGTCACGTCCCGCGCAGCAGGCCTGGCAGACGTCTCGCCTCGCCGCCTCCCGCACCAACAGACACGAAAATCCAGCAACGCACCCTGGCGACCAGCCTCTATACTAGACGAGTAAATACCTAATACCCCAGCAGAATCATGCCTCCAGCCCTTTCGGGGTACTGACTGCGTTGTAGGTGGGTGGCTAGAGAGGCACGCCCCATCAGTCTGCGCCAGCTAATGGTCTTTGGCCGTTCCCTTACCGAGTCACGGCTCATCAGCTCTGCCAACTATGTCCGGACAGAGCTCCCCGTGCGGTAAATACATGCCCTACTCGAGCACGCGGACGGACGGCTGACCGGTTGATGCAGAATAGCACACCGCCTCCGCGATTTCCACCAGCTGCCATACGTTGTCGTAACGAATCGCCACATCAACGAAGTCTACAACATGTACTACGACGTATTTGACCAGTTCCGCAAGGTCAAGGAGATCAAGACCCTCGAAGAGAACGATGATCTGTGCGAGCTGATCAGCCACAACCTGAAAGGACACCTGACCGTCATCCCCAAACTTGCCATGGGAATTCTCGAGTGTGGAGGATTGATGAATCCCAAGGAACTCGAGAACTTCATGAACACAACCCTCAAATCCGTGAGTCACAATCTCGAATCCACGGGAAGCACAAGTTATTCACAAGAGGTCCTGTAGCGCATATCTAGAAGGGTCATCGCAGAGCAGCACCTGTCCCTCACCGAAACCTTCAACTCCCCTTACTTCTCCCCCGGCGCCAAGCTCTCCGAGTCCGACTTCATCGGCGAGGTTTTCATCAAGTGCGTCGCCAAGGACGTTGTGAAGCGCTGTGCAGAAGGTGTACGCGCCCTGGCCCGATCCACCAACGGCTCCGACGTAGCCATTCCGGAGATCAAGATCGACGGCCACCTCGAGGCCAGCTTTCCTTATATCCTAAGCCATCTAGAGTACATCGTTGGCGAACTCCTACGCAACTCGGTCCAGGCAGTGATTGAACGACAGCAGAAGCACCCCGAGATCGCTTCCTTAACACCACCCCCAATCGAAGTCACGATTTGTGAAGCGCAGGAGCACGTGATAATCCGAATATCTGACCGCGGCGGCGGCATACCGCGGGAAGAACTCCCCTACTTATGGTCTTTTAGTAAGGGCCCTCAGAGTCAGAAGCGCCTCCAGAACCTTGGCCAGGTGCCCCGGATGGCAGCCACAATGCAGGAGTTGCAGATCGAGGATGAGCTCAGCCGGCTCGACCTCAAGACGCCCACCTACCAAAGCTCGCTTTCTTCCCTGACCAGCCGACCGCCGCAGCTCCGTCTGGGCATGGGCCTACCCTTGAGCCGAGTGTACGCCGAGTATTGGGCGGGTAGCCTTAACCTCCATAGCTTGGAGGGCTATGGCGTCGATGCGTTCTTGCAGATCTCGAGACTGGGCAACAAGAACGAGCAGCTTGCCACCCGCGCCACCATGGACGCGGTCTAAGCCGTCAGGCCTCAAATCTGGTCCTTGTGACCGTACATTTCCATGATTCGCCAAGACGGACATCATGAGCCGAGGGAGGAGCTGCGATACATACTGTACATGATTGTTAGCACGGAGTCAGGGCACACATAGGTTATTATCAGGAGTAGCGGAGTTGAATTCTGGATCGTGGTTTACCAGCACATACTACATCAGCTAGGTTAGTTGCGAGGAATATACCGGTTTATATCGTAATACGTGCGACTCAATTACATCAGAGCTACTTTGAGTAAAGGGAGGAAGGGAATAAGGCTAAACTAAAAAAAAACTCTCAAACTGCAAGTCCGCCTAAAAATCGGAGGAAGCAAGACGAGGCCGTTTAGGCTCCCCTCTCGACCACCGAGTCCATTAAACGTCGCTGCGACTCAGCGCGCGGATATCACGCCAAACAGTCGTAGTTCATCGTCCTCGCCACTTTGAATCCCATAGATAGCTCTCGACAATATCCATGAATTTATCCCTTCATAATGGTATTCTTGAACCCCTTTTCAACTCCAGACCCTCAAAATGGAGCAAAGGGATTTTCGATGGAAGCAATAACCTGACCGGGGCAGCCAGCCCAGCGCCAACCCTGGAGCACGTGGGATTTAACGGCGGCCGTGGCTACGGACAGCACTGCCCTGCATGGCCTCGAGCTCGGTCTCCAATTGCTTGATCTGGGCGTGGGTCTGCTCTAGATCCTTGTTGAGACGGTCACGCTCGGCAATGAGCTTGTGCTCCCACTGTCTGAAGCGCTGCTCCTCAATCTTGACTTGCTCGGTGAAGCGCTTGCGCAGCGCCTCCTCCTCCTCCTTGAACTTGGGGTTATCAGGCTTTTTGACACGAATCTTGCCGAAACTGCGAGTTTCCATTTCCTGGGCGCGGTAGGCCTCGTAATGCAGCTCCTCGGTGGTGTGGATGAGGTCGAGCATGTGCGTGCGGATCAGGATAGATCGGAGTTTCTTGAAGTCGCAGTGGTCTTCGTTCTCAACCTCGGCCACGCCCCACGAGTACTGGCGTCCCTTCACGATGCGGCCATCACCAGTCTTGACGTCCTTCTCAGACCCAATCACAGCAAAGGGCATAGCGGCTACCAGGCTGCGGGCGTGCTGAGCAGCAGCCTCGTCATCCTCCTCAATCGGGGGCTGGTAGATCTTGATGTTCTGAGCTTCGATCACGGAGACAATCTGGAAAATATTAGCATAATTGTTCTGATTGACTTTGGCTTTCCTTGGATACTTGCCCGCTGCTTGAACTTGGCCAGATCGGCAGGGCTGAGAGTATCGGCCTTGGCAACGACAGGAATCAGGTTGACCCTGGAGCACAGTCTCTTCATGACCTCGATGTCGAGAGGCTTGAGTGTGTGGCCAGTAGGGCGGATGAAATACAGGCATGCGTGGACACGGAGGTCGATCTTGTCCTGACGGCGGGGCTGTTGCTCCTGCAACATGTAGGACTCGTGCTGGTCGTCGAGGAATTCGATGATGGGCATCCAGGAATCGCGGTTGTTAACATAGTCACCAAAGCCGGGAGTGTCGATCACAGTCAAGCGGACTGTGTCCTTGATCAGCAGGGACGTCCACGTGCGTGTCAAAGGCTGCAAAGTGCCAGGCATGGCTCACCCTTGAAGAACTTCTCCTCCAGCTCAGCCTTGGTAATCTCAATCTCGACGGTCTTGTCAACTTGCTTCTGGTGACGGCGCTTGTGATCGGCGTAGTTCTTGATGGTCGTGGAGAAGAGGGTGTTGATGAAGGTGGTCTTGCCCAGGCCAGACTCGCCGGCAACCTGGTGTATAAGTCAGCCACGGGGTGCACAAAAACAGTCGTCATCGACGGATCTCAAGTACGGACCATGATGGTGAAGCCGGCGCCACGCTTTGCGACAATCTTGTGGCGCTGGTTGGGCAGATTGGCAATGCCAATCGGTGAGGCATTCTCTGTAGCGGAAGCCATGTCGGGCAACTAGTGACGAACAACGGCGGCGGGAAGGGGAGGATGATAGGGGCGATGGTAAAGGGCGAAGATGCCGACAAGAGAGCTGCTACGCGCTGGAGCGAAACGATGAATCTGGACACGGGCTGCAAAGAGATGCAATCACCAAAGTCGAGTTTGAGTGTTTGGAGCTTCACCAAAAGGTGTGATGCTTCAGGGGAACGAAGGGATGGGTCCAAATTTGCTGCCCTCGGGAAAGCGTGCTGGGGAAATGGTTGGCCAGTGCGACAGGAATACGGGGGCAAGCACCAGGAGAAAAAGGGGACCCATGGGTACCTACACAGGTACCAACACGTACCAACCGTACCATTCATTGCCCAGTGTACATCCCCATTTCGAGGCCTCAGGGTGCCCCGACCACTTAAACTTCAGAGACAAGCACTGGGAAGACCCACAGATACTTAGCTACATTAAACATCCATCGAGAAGGATTACACGTTCAAGACACAACGGTCGATTTTGTTTGGTGTCCGTTTGAGTACCCGGTGAAGCTCAGCGTTGGGCCTGCATCTGCCGATAAAAACAGGGCCTGTTTCTGGATTAGCGTACGGTACTCCACAGCCTTAGCTTCTTGGGAATCAGCCCAATGGCGAAGCAGAATCGGAAGAAGATTGGGAAAAAAAAAATTGATAAACCAAGCCAAGAACAAAAGCTGCAATCGATAAGGTCGCAACTGAAAGTTTCCTGCGAGCCACCAGAACCGAGCATCATGGGCTGCAGCTGACAATGAAGACCGATTTCAAGGTAGTTGATGCCCGTTTCCTAACAGTATCCTGCGGCGGCTGACACTGCGACCAGTTCTCAAACTTGCTTGGCACCGTCTACTGCCAGGGCAACCTGCTCTTCAGTCCCGATGGCACCCACCTCTACTCGCCCGTGGGCAACCGGGTGACCGTCTTCAACCTCGTAGAGTATGCGCCCCTACGAAGCCGTATCTATTATCGCACGACGACTGACTCTGTGGCAGCAACAAGTCATACACACTTCCATTCGCGCACCGCAAGAACATCTCCACGCTAGGTCTTACACCGCGTGGAAACCTGCTTCTCTCCGTCGACGAAGACGGCCAGGCGATCCTCACCAACGTATTACGACGGATACCCATCTACCACTTTTCCTTTCGAACCCGAGTCACCGCGCTCGCATTCTCGCCCTCGGGAAGACATTTCGCCGTTGGATTGGGACGTAGGACGGAGGTGTGGCACGTGCCTTCGACTCCCGACTCTAACGCAGATGGAGAGCTGGAGTTTGCGCCGTTTGTGCGGCACCATAGCCACGCGGGGCATTTCGACACCGTGCAATTCATCGAATGGTCGAGCGACTCGAGATTCTTCCTCACCGCCTCCAAAGACCTGACGACAAGGGTATGGAGTGTCAACGCCGAGGAGGGGTTCAGGCCGACCGTACTGTCCGGCCACAAACAGGCCGTGATTGGGGCTTGGTTCTCCGACGACCAAGAGACCATCTATACCGTCAGCAAAGATGGTGCCGTTTTTGATTGGAAATACGTGAAACCAATCAACCGTATAGAAGACGATGTTCCGATGACCGATGACGACGACGACGACATGCGCTGGCGGATTGTGCAGCGTCATTACTTCATGCAGGGAAGTGCCCACGTCAGATGTGCAGCCTTTCACCCAAAGTCCAACCTGCTGGTGGCCGGCTTCTCCGACGGCGTCTTCGGCCTGTACGAGATGCCCGACTTCAACAACATCCACAAGCTCAGCATCTCACAGAACGACATTGACTTTGTCACGATCAACCAGAGCGGCGAGTGGCTCGCGTTCGGCGCCTCGAAGCTTGGCCAACTCTTGGTCTGGGAGTGGCAGTCTGAGTCTTACATCCTGAAGCAGCAAGGCCACTTCGACTCCATGAACTCACTGGTCTACTCTCCCGATGGCCAACGTGTCGTCACTTGCGCCGACGACGGCAAGATAAAGGTCTGGGATGTCGAATCTGGATTCTGCATAGTCACGTTCACGGAGCATTCCGGTGGTGTCACGGCCTGCGAGTTCACCAAGAAGGGCAACGTGCTCTTCACGGCAAGTCTGGACGGCTCAGTTCGCGCCTGGGATCTTATCAGGTACAGAAACTTCCGTACCTTTACGGCACCAACTCGACTATCCTTCACCAGCATGGCGGTGGATCCAAGTGGCGAGGTTGTGGCTGCAGGGTCGCTGGATTCTTTCGACATCCACATTTGGTCAGTGCAAACGGGACAGCTGCTCGACCAGCTTTCCGGCCACGAGGGCCCTGTATCCGCTCTGGCCTTTGCCCCTAATGGCGGGACCTTGGTTAGTGGAAGCTGGGACAGGACAGCCCGCATATGGTCCATCTTCGACAGGACACAGACAAGCGAGCCGTTACAGCTTCAAGCAGATGTGCTGTCCGTCGCAGTGCGACCCGACTCTCTTCAGCTTGCTGTGTCGACATTGGACGGTCAGCTCACCTTCTGGTCCATATCGGAAGCGGAGCAAGTTGCCGGGTTGGATGGCCGACGTGACGTGTCGGGTGGACGCAAGGTGACGGACAGACGAACAGCGGCCAATGTCTCCGGGTCCAAGAGCTTCAACACCATTACCTACAGCACCGATGGTAGCTGCCTCATAGCCGGTGGCAACAGCAAGTACATTTGCTTGTATTCAGTCACGACGATGGTTCTCCTCAAGAAGTTTACAGTCAGCGTGAACCTATCCTTATCAGGCACCCAGGAATTCCTCAACAGCAAGCTGTTGACGGAAGCCGGGCCCACAGGCATGCTGGATGACCAGGGCGAGGCTTCAGATCGAGAGGATCGCATCGATAGCAGCCTTCCCGGGGCGAAAACCCGCGGTGGCCCCTGGGCCAAGAAGAAGCTGCCAGATGTCCGCGTCACAAGCATAAGGTTCTCGCCAACAGGCACAGCCTTCTGTGCTGCTTCTACCGAGGGCCTTCTCATCTACAGCCTGGACACCTCCCTTCAGTTCGACCCCTTTGACCTGAACATTGAGATTACCCCAGCGTCCACGATTGCCGTGTTGGAAAACGAACGGGACTACCTCAAGGCACTGGTAATGGCCTTCCGGCTGAACGAGTCCGGCCTCATCAAACGCGTGTTCCAAGCGGTCCCGCCGAGTAGCATCGCACTGGTAGTCGCAGATGTACCAGCGGTGTACGTGTCCCGGCTGCTCCGCTTTGTCGCCGCCGAGACGGAGACGTCACCTCACATTGAGTTCTGCCTCCTGTGGATCAAGGCCTTGGTCGACAAGCACGGGGCATGGCTGGCGGCAAACCGCGGCAGGCTCGACGTGGAGCTGAGGGTGGTGTCTCGCGCCGTGTCGAGGATGAAGGACGACATCAGGCGACTGGCGGACGAGAACGTCTACATGGTGGATTACCTGCTGGGGTCGGCGGCTAAGTCGGCGAAGCAGAATCAGGCCTCGCTGCCTGCCGTTAGTGACGACAAGATGGTGGTGATGCAAAATGGCGAGGCTGACGAGGCCGGATCTGACGACGGTTCATGGATCGGTTTAGAATAGGTGAAATCAATGCTTATGTTACAATGCCAATGCCACGTTGCCGCGCTCAAAGTGAAGGCTAGATGATTACAGCAACGCCAGAACCGTACTTCACGGCCGACTTTCGTCCAACAAGGGGACATCCTTCCAAGCCTCCTCAAACCCGGCCGACCTCACCCACCTGCTCCCCTGCCCATCCACGCTGTCCCACAGAATATGATGCATCCTCACCCACATGTCGCCCGTGACGCGCAACCACGGCCGACCCGCGTAGTCCCGCGAGAGCCGCTGGGCAACCAGCAGCGCGCGGGCAACCTTGACGGCGTGCCCGTCGTCGTCCGGCAGCGCGTGGAACCGCGGCAGCAGGTCCTCGGGCTCGGCCGCAGGCGGCGTCCCGTCGCGGGGCTCGTACGCGCGCACGAGGTCGGGCCGCGGGGGCGGGCAGCCGCGGGCGACGTATTGCAGGACGTCGAGGCGCATCTTCCACTCGAGCAGGCGGACTTTGGCGGCGAGGGGGATCCAGGAGGCGCTGTTGATGGAGAGGAATATAGGGGTCACGTTGAGATGGTGGCTGCAGGCCCCGTTAGCAAGCAAGATCAAAGCCGTCCCGCTACGGTTTGTGTCCTACATGAGGAAGAAGTCAAACTTGGGGATATGCGGCGGCCTGAACACCGTGACCGCCGCCATCCACGCCGCCGTATGCACCATCTCCGCCGTCCGTTCCTCCAGCTCCTCGGGCCTCACCTTGACCCTGCTCGCGACCGCGACGCCCTCGTCCATGGCGCGGCCCAGGACGCCGTCGTAAAGGCGGTTCGCGTCGGCCCAGCGCACGCTGCCGACGAGCTTCTCGTTGCTTCGCACGGCCTCGAGCAGATCCGCCACGGGCGCGGTGGTGCCGTCAGGGCGGGTGGCGGCGGCGGCGTCGGCGGCGGCGAAGAAGGCTGCGAGGGCGTTCTTGTGGACGGCGGCCTGGGCGAGGCCTGAGGCGACGAGCGCGGGCTGCTGCCATTCGATGCCGTACATGAGCTGGATCATGGGATGCAGGAAGCCTGCGCAGCATGAGACCACTGATCGCCGTCCGCCCACGGTACTTGGGAACTACGTACCTGCGTATAAACGCCCGAGCATATCTTTGCTCCCCTCGTCATCCGCAAACACATACTCCAGTAGCACCCCCTGCCACCCCTTCTCCTCGGCCTCGAGCTGGAAGAAGCGCAGGAACTCGGTGTAGTAAGACCCCTTGCCGAGGTACTTGGGGGCGTTGGCGGTCCAGTCCCTCTGGAGCTCCTGGACGACGTGGCTGCGCGGCTCCTTGACTGCGTTCTGGTACGAGGCGTTGACATCGTAGGCGTGCTGGATGGCGGCTGGGGTGCTGCCGGTGCCGTACAGGCTCAGCAGGTGATGGGGGATCTGCAGCGTTCAGACACACGTGCCCCTTTCCAAAGTAGGAGGTCAGGGGTGTTGGAGAAGAACGTACGTGGTTGTGGAAGCCGTCCATGTTGAAGAAACAGTGGTGATGCTAGGAGCCATCAGCTACAACATCACAGCAGACCCGTCCAAACACACACCTCGAGATCCCGCTGCAGCAGCTCCGACACCTTGGCCGCCGCGGCCCCGTCCTGCTTGCACCCGAGCAGGCCCGAGTTGTCCGCGGGGACGCTGATCTTGAAGGCGCTCCCCATGGGGCTCGATATGGACTGGGGCGAGGGCGTGCTGAGTCGAGGCGAGGAGTGAAGCAGGCAACGCGCGAGGCGGGAGGGGCCTAGCATTCCGGATGCAAGATGACTTTGGAGGGGATTATGTCAAGCCAGGAGAGGGGGGTTTAAGATGATTGTCGTCGGACGGCGGCCATCTGCGGAAAGCGTCGAGTCCCGAGTGCCGGTATCCCGCGTTGCTGTTGCAATGGATGATAAATGTAGATGAGTGGTATGACGTCGCATCAACAGTGCTGACCGGCGCCAGGGGTCCAACACCACCAAGGGTACTATTTACTCCACCAACCCGCCATCGCGACGTATTCCTGACACGCATATCCGTATTCCATCACAAACCAACTCGACTCAGCAAGCCCCGCGGACAATACAGTAGACCTGCTCTTCCCCACAGCCCAAGGCCCACGGCCCACGGCCCGCATCCCATCACCCATCACCCATCACCCATCACCCATCACCCATCACCCATCACCCATCACCCATCACCCATCACCCATCACCCATCACCCCAGCACCAGCCTCGCCACCCGCCCCTGCTGCCCCGAGGCCCAGCACACCCTCCTCCCGACGCACTCGACGCTGTCGAACGGGCCGGCGTCGAAGGCGGTCCAGGTCCTGCCGCCGTCCCGCGAGTAGTCGGACCCCGTCGGCCCCACGGCGACGGCCAGGTCGCAGAAGCCGCCCACGTACGCCACGCTCGACCGGTAGCCGCCCGGGAACGCCTCGGCCGCAGTCCACGTGGCCCNCTCGGCGTCCGCCACCCCCCAGGTGTAGCCGTCGCCGCTGTAGAAGACGCGGCCCGGGTCCACGCCGCCCGCCGCCAGGTACCACCTCCCCGCCGTCGTCGAGATGCAAGTGCCGCTCGCCGAGAAGCCAAACTCGCCCTCGAGCGCCGGCGGCATCCCGCTCGTGTCGACAATCGCCCAGCTCTCCCCGCCGTCCGTCGTCTCCACCAGCCGGAACACCCCGTCCACGGGGTCGCTGACCGCCAGCCCGCGCTCCGGCGTCTCAAAGTCGAGGCAGTTGTAGAAGGCCGTCGGCTCCGCGTTGGTGAAGACGCGCGCCCAGGTGTCGCCGCCGTCCGACGTCGTGTAGATGCGCGAGTCGGTGCCGGACCCGATGGACAGGATCACGGCGCGGTCCGCCGACCATGCCTGCACGTCGCGGAACTCGATCTGCGTGTCGTTGGGCGCCGGCGTCGGGCCGACCGACGCCCATGTCGCGCCGCCGTCGAGCGTCTTGAGCACCGTGCCTCGTGAGCCCGCCACCCAGGCGATCTGGTCCGACACGGGCGCCAGGCCGCGGAACTGCGCCGTCGTGTTGGTCGGCAGCAGCTCCCAGGACAGGGTCGCGTTGGCCCGCGGGTACAACGGCGAGGCCGAGGCAGCCACCGCCGCCAGGCCTAGAGCGACGACGAGCTCCGTGATGCGCATTTTCCAATTGATAGCCCAGAAACAGACTGGAGACACTGGGACTGGTAGGTATCATTCACCGAGGGCCAATTGAAGCCGCAGCAGCAGCAGCAGCAGCAGCGGCGGCGGCCTACTTATAGACCTTTCCCGTGCCCCGATTACTCTCGAGGACGCGGGGCTTCGTGTAATCCTGCATCGCTGTTATCAGCCATTGGCCAATGGGCCCAAGGACCAGGTTGCTGATCCCCTGACGACCTTCCTCATACGGCAGGAATCAGTTCCTGGGACCCAGCCGCTTGGTGTTTCCGGCTCCACGAGCACTGCTCATCGACGCCAGAGATTGCGATTCCGATGCCTGCCCTGCTGTACTGTAATTGTCGTCTGCATGAGATCATCGTGTGCACGGTTGAGCTTCGTGCTCGTCCTTGTTTGCGTCCCTCCGCTTCGAGGCCTGGAACTGCTGTAGGATTCATCGTGTTTTATTCAACTCTCCATTGTGCTTCTCATGTGGCTTTTCCCAAGCTTTTTCAGTCGCAACAGCAAGAGCAATCAATCACAAAAAAAAAAAAAAAAAAAAAATCATGCCTACTTTTCCGTGTCCTGCCATATCCCCTTCAAACCAACGCTCAATCTAAGCCTTTCTCTTCTTGTTTGGGGGAGCGCCACCATCTGCCTCGTCCTCCTCCATCTTGTCCTCGGCGTCCGATTCGAAATCGGCATCGCTCAGACCGTCTTCTTCTTGCGCTTGGGCTGGAAAAAAATTGATTGGTTAGCATCTTCCTTGCTTCATGCCATGCAACTTGTCGATGCAGAAGCCCGGGTTGAACTTACTGAAGTATTTGAGGGCGTTGTGCCAGAGATCCTCGGCGATGCACACAGCGAGATCATCTCCTGTGGGGAAGATCTCCAGCTCGTACTCATCGTCGTCGTCGTCCTCATCCTCTTCCTCATCCTCGTCCATGACATCCACCTCCTTGCCCTCTCTGAGCGCCTTTCGCTTCTTCTGCTCTAGCTCCTGCGCCTTCTTGTCGTCCTCGGCGCTCACCTTGCGACCGCAGAAACCGAACCAGGCGAAGAAGCTGACTCCCCCCAGTCCCGTCTTCTCCATCTGTGCCTTGAGCGCCCGCTTGGCCTCCGTCTCCTCGTCCTTGGCCTTGCCCGCCTGCTCCTCGTCCCAAATCTTCTTGACGAGGTCCAGCATGCCGCCCGTCACGTCCTGGTCCTTCTTCCAATTGATTGCCACGGGCTCGCTGACGAGGCCGGCCCAGCCATCTTGGTGACGGCGCCACCAGAACTTCTTCTCCAGAACCTTGTCCTCGAAGAAGTCGTTTTCGCTGAACTCGAACCTGAAGGACAGGCTGCGAGGGTCTCCGTCGGGAAGCTCGAAACGCTCGACGGATAGGTTGACGAGCGAGGTTGCTAGGATCATGGCATCGGACGGCTGGACGTACTCGTCAATGTCGGGAGGTGCCTGCTCAAAGACCAGAGGCCAGAAGTTGGGGATCTGCGCAGCGAGCTTCTCGCGCTTTGCGTAGAGGTTCTTGTTGAGAGCATCCTGCTGGCGAACTGCGAGGTGGCATTAGCGCGACGCATTGGGAACTGCCGAGGTGGTCCAGTGCTTACGCAACTCCAGGTTCACCTGCTCGAACTCCTCCTCGAGCTCCTCCAGCTGGTGGTAGAAGACAGGGTTGTCGAGCTGCTCTGCAGACATGACGACGGTCGATATAGATGCTAGCAGCAGGAGTTAGCCCGATTAGCGAGTGCGAACTGGCACAGATCTTGTCTCACCAGACGGGGGGGTAGCCTTTGCAATGTAGAGACAAGGCCAATGGCAGGAATTGAGGAAGATTGATAGATGAGGAGGGGAAAAAGAAGAAGAAAAAGAAAAAGAAAAAGTGAATGCTACCAAAAAGGTTGCGGAATCCAGGGACCAGCAGCTTCTACAGCACATGCAAACCAAAATTGATTTTTACAATGGAACCCGTCTTTTTGGTGGGGCAGGGAGGGGCAGGGAGGGGCAGGTTGATGTCATTGGCCCCCTTAGCTCTTCAGCTTACCTTGGGGCGCCGCTGATCAGGGACCTGACCTACAGCAGCCCCTTCAGTGCCCTAACAACCACTAATTAGCCTGCACCGGCAGCATAGGCATGTTAGGACTGAAACTTCGAGGACTGCGTATTTGTGGTCAAAGTGATCGCTTGCAATAGGAATCAGCATCGAAAGTATCCATCGGGTTCAGACTATTTTACACCTTGAAACATTATTCTCTAAGCATACCCATCTACCCCTCATAGTATACTCCAAAATGTAAATGATTTAGCACAGTTTCCCCAGTAGATGCCACTGATCATGGACACAAAAAAACCCAGTCCTTAGAACAAGGACCGCAAAACAGAGACATGTACCAGTGCCCCGGCAAAAGAAGAACCTCTCTGATGAGAATGGGATTCGAACCCATGAGGATTGCTCCACCAGGAAACGATGTTAAGGTATCCTTAACCTGGCGCCATAACCAACTCGGCCATCTCACCGACTATGCTATCTGCCTCCGTATCAGCTCTCATACGCCCCCCACCCTCGTTCACGATGATGAAAAAAAGCCAACTCTTTGAACATCGTTCAAAAAGGAAGCTGATGAGAGTGGGATTTGAACCCACGAGGATTGCTCCACCAGGAATCTGATTGCTAAGGTAATCCTTAACCTGGCGCCATAACCTGGGGAGGTTGTTAGCGATGCGTCGCAGCGACGGATCTGTGTTTGCAAAGGTGACTTACCAACTCAGCCATCTCACCACGTGATTGGCTGGAATTTGCTTCGCGTATGTGGCTCATGAAGCTGCCGAGTCGGTTCTTGGCCCAACTAACCCTTGAACATGAAGTCTTGAAAGCAAGAGGCGGCGCTTTGCCTTGTCAAATATCCGTGTACACTCTTGTGTGACCATCCTTAGGCGATCTGAAGTCCTAATAGAAGGGGTGAAACAGGTCGCTTCTGCTTAACATGGAACACTCATTGGCAAAATCCGTCTCCCAAGATCCATCATTTCACGACTATTGTAGAGGCAAATGTTTCTACAGCCAAGTAATATCTCTTGCTATCTCGAGTCAGAACCTTTAATGGACAAGCACTTGACAATAGGAATCTAAGCTATACAAGCACATGATACCAATAATCCATTCTACAAGCACACACTGACCATTTGCTCCAGCAAAATCACTGTTTCGACGCAACCGCTATATCGATGGTATTGTGCTCAACAAGAACAATAGGATCTTCCAAATTACTGTCATCCCATCTCATCCCCAAAATACTACTTAAACAAGTCATTCTCCCAAGCTCCCTCCATCTCAATATTTTCTTCCTCTTCACATCTTCTCTTCTCTTCTCTTCTCTTCTCTTTCCTCCCTCCCAGAAGCCCCCATCTTGCTTTTCACAAACACATACACAACCACACACACGCTCACGCTCCCCTCACCTGGCTTGCACATCAACAATGGCACCAACTTCGGATTCCAGCGTC
Source organism: Stachybotrys chartarum (assembly GCA_001021365.1). Lineage (NCBI taxonomy): Eukaryota > Fungi > Ascomycota > Sordariomycetes > Hypocreales > Stachybotryaceae > Stachybotrys > Stachybotrys chartarum. Next base: position 2,544,808 of record LDEE01000002.1, on the reverse strand, counting down.
AAGCAGCTGCTGCTTCCCCTCGAGGTCGCCGTTTTCGCCGCCAGCAGCGCCCACGACGCGCAGAGCCACGGCGCCGGGCGCGTCGAGCTCAACGCCCCGGGGTCTTACGCCGTCGGCGGCACGACCCCGCCCGTCGCCATGCTGCGCGACGTCAAGAGCCGCGTCCAGCTGCCGGTGCGCATCATGATCCGGCCCCGAGGCGCCCCGGACGACGGCGCCGACGACTTCGTCTACTCGCCCGCCGAGTTCGAGCAGATGCGCGCCGCCATCCTCGCCTTCAAGGCCACCAGAACCATGAACCCCGTCCACGGCGACGGCTTCGTCTTTGGCATCCTGCGCCGCGTCGAGCCCGCCGAGGCCAAGCACCCCGGCGACCACCTGTTCGTCGACGAGCCGCGCTGCAAGGAGCTCATCGACGTCGCCAAGCCCTTTGGCTGCGTCTTCCATCGTGCCTTCGATCACATCGCCGCCTCCCCCCGTTGGGCCGAGGGCCTCACCACCCTGCACCGCTGCGGCTTCAAGGCCCTCCTCACCGCCGGCGGCTACAGCGACTGCGCCGACAACACGCGCCGCCTCGAGGCCATGTGCGAGCGCGTACCCGCAGGCCTCCAGCTCGTCGTCGGCGGCGGCCTCCGCGGCCACAACGCCCGGCCCCTGGCCACGGCCCTCGCCGGCGCCTCCAAGCAGCCCCTCTGGCTGCACTCGGCCGCCATCGCCAGCGACGATGAGCGCGGCGACATGCCTGGGCACCAGCCCATCGACACGGCGAAGCTGCGGGACCTCGTCAACGCGCTGTGCGACGCCCGTGCAAACTAGGAACCTGCGCCCACCGCCGCACAGAACTGGCTGGCGAAGTACGGTCCCCAGTGAGCTGGGTCTGCAGCCCCGGCAAGGAGCCAGAGGAGGCCGCCGAACAAGCGGCACGAGAAGCGGCCGCTGAGCAGAGACGGACGTGTTTGTACTGGACTTTACCCGCCGCGAGAACGTGCTAAAGATGGTGTCTAGCAGCACAAGTCAGTTCGACGTCTGACGTCCAAGGTCGCCCGGCACCCTTACCTTCCTTTCACTTGATGCTTTTCTTTTGCTAATCAGATAGTCTTTGAGGAAGCAAACTTGGTTCCTGCTTCACGTGCATGCATGAACCATCGTTCAGCTTGCCTCACCCAACGTCACGCCTCTACAAAGATGCCAGCTTCCAGATTTTGGGGCTGGGACACGTCGCTCCTCTTCATTTCGACAGAAGTAAGTGGTAGCCTGCTGTTTACTCTACCCCCCTTGTTTTTGCTTTCGCCTGAGCATGCAAACGCACGTCGGGCTTTTCATCGGTTGCTCTCAGGCCGCCCCTTAGACCAGAGACCTGCGCCTTTTCGACCCCTGTTGCGCCTCGTCTGTACACAACTCGGCTTTAGGTCGTGCTAGGCAAGACATCACCGGCTTAGAGGAACACAAGGTATATAGCTAGCTTATACAGACACGCAATTGCAATAGGTCTCATTCTTTCCAGCTCTTTGCGTGACTGTTTGTATACATGCTTGACTTCTCAATTTCGTCACGCAACCTCATCTACAACGCTATGCCATCATCATCATCTCATCTATTTTTACAAATCTATGCTCATCAAAAGATCTAGTGCTTGGTAGGAGCGCAGCCACTGTCGCCCTCTTCGCGGGCGAGACCTAGGCAGTTGGCGATCTTGTAGAAGACGTCAATGTTGCTATATGTGCCCGAGAAAGTCTCCTGGCAAGGACCCCATGCGTAGACGGGAACATCCGTCAGCGAGTGGACGCCAACAGCCTCGTCTGTAGGCAGTGTGCCATTGACGAGGAAGCCGTCGGGCGCGTCGCTGGGGTTGGCGTAGTACTCGCCGTTCAGGCGGGTGGTGGGGGAGCGAGGGGACCTGTGGACCTTGTAGTTCTCGCGGTGGTCAGGCGTGGCACCGAGACCACCGGCGATGGCGTAGCGCGGCTCCCAGTTGGCCGGGAAGCTGTGGCCGGTACCGTAGTTGAGGTTGCCGGCGCTGGTGTACTGCGACTGGCCAGACTTCTCGTAGGTACCAACAGCCCTGCGCTTGGCACGGTCGTCGTCCTGGGCGGCAAGGTACTCGGTGTCGGCCGAGCCCCAGACATCAAAACCGTGGCCGTGGTCGGCGGAGACGACAACCAGGGTCTCGTCGAGGATGCCCAGCTCTCCGAGCTTGTCGATGGTGGCGCGGACGGTGTCGTCAAGCTCGAGCAGATCGCCCAGGGCACGATCGTAGTCCATGGCGTGCATCTGCTTGTCGACCGAGGCGGCTTCGCTCATGAGGAAGAAACCGTTGTCGCCGCCACGGGTGGAGAGAACATCAATGGCCTTGAGCGTCATCTCCTTGAGGCCGGGAAGATCCAAAGCAGCGTTACCATTGCCGCTGGGGTCGTTTGCCTGGGATTCGAGGTTCTCGGTGAAAACGTTGCGATCCAGCCAGACGGGCAGGTTGCTGACACAGAAGATGCCTAGAGCCTTGTCCTCGTTGGAGGCGGCCTCGAGAGCAGTCTTGTTCCAGCTGACGGAGTAGCCGGCCTCGGCAAACTCGTCGTAGATGTTCCGGCCTTCGTACGAGCCCGAGCCAGGAATGAACTGCTCGGCACCGCCGCCGAAGAAGACGTCAGGGCCGCCATGCTGCGTCCAGTTGGCAACGCCGTTGAGAGCCTGGTCGACCAATGCAGCATACTGGCTTCGGAGACGGGTGTGGCCAGACAGAGCAATGGGCGTGGCGTCAGCGATGTAAGCAGTAGAGACAGCGCCCCAAGCACCTCCCTGCGTTTGAGGTCAGAACAGCCACGTCCCCAACGGGGATCTAGAGCAAGGGGTCACATACGGTAAGACGCTTGAAGATCTCCACAATGGTCTCGACCTTGGGGTCATCGAAGGGATCCTCGGACGAATCGGCGTAGACGCTGCGCAACGAGGTGAGTGAGTTGAAAATGAAGCATGGGGGAGTGAGCTCTTACCCCATAGCATTGACAGTGCTCTTGTGGCCGGTGTAGAGAGCCGAGGCTGAGTTGGCAGAGTCAGTGATGTAGGTGTCGATGGAGTGGGTCATCTGGTGACCGATGACGGGGAAGTCGTCCATCTTGAGCAGGGACTGGTATTTGCCGTTGATGCTCGCGTGTCCGAGGAGGCGGGCGGCGGTGATCTGTGAAGCGATACTAGTCAGCAGCGAAATTTCATAGACGACTCCTTCGAAGAGGGCACAAACCATGTTGGTGGTCATGCCATCGCCAATGAAGAAGATGACGTTCTTGGCCTTGCGCTCGTTGGCAATGGGGCGGACAGTCCATTCAGCAGTGGTCTCCTCGCCGTCGTAGTAGGAGAGGGTGACGGTGTAGGTACCGGGCTCGTAGAGGGCGAGCTTGCGGTAGGCCTTGGAGGCGACATTGACCAGCGAGGCCTCGTCCTTGTCCTCGGCAAAGAGATCCTCGTACCACGAGAAGTCCCACGTTTCAACCTCGGGCTCGTCGATGCCAAAAGCAGTGGCAAAGTCCTGGGCCTCCTCGCCGTCCTTGGCGATGGTAACGGTGAAGGCCTCGTCCGGGACGCCGTCGTGGGCAGCTTCGGAGCCGTTGACGGGGGCGTGGACCTCGATGCGGAGGTCAAAGAGCTGACCGGGGAGGAAGTCAGCCTGGTCCGGCGGCAGAATGCAACCCAGTGTCGGGCATGTTCCCAGTCGCCGGTAGGTCTGCGCCGAGACGGCAGAGATGGAAGCTGCGAGCAGCGCAACGGCGCTGAGCTTGGCAACCATCTTGGGTAGTGGCGGGCGAAACGGCGAGGTAGCAAAAGCCCGTAGGATCGACCAGATGGATGGAGATTGCCTGACTGAAGGGGAGGAGGGGGAGAGCAAGGGAGGCCAGACCAGGGACGGGGTCGGGAGGTCGGGGAGGCTTTATAGCTGCCCTCGCGTCACCACAACGGCTGAAGAAGGGTGTAAGTGACCCTGCCTGTGGGCTGCTTCTGCACACGAGCTGTGGATGCGGGTACATGATCGGTTCAGTCCGGACCAGCGCAGCTGCATGGGGGTATGCGGACAGGCTTCATCGCGGCATCCCAAAAACCACCCCTACCTTAACCATGTACATGCGAGCAAAGCAAGTCGCGCCGGCCACGCATGCACATGGCAAACGCAAGGTGCGGGCGAGGCGCTAGCTCAACTCGTCATCCAAGGCAAGGCAAGGTACGGTGCCTGCCTACTTTATTAGAGTGAAGCGTGAATGAAGTACGGACGCAAGTGAGCGTGTGAGTGGGTGGGTGGTGTGGCACACCCGCGGAGAGACATGGAAGCTCTCGGTGCGTCACCCCACTTGGGTGCCTCGGGTAGGCCTTTTCCTTCACCGAGAATCATGCCGGGCAGAAGACATTGGCTGGGATGGTTCGGACCATCCTCTCGTCCAGGTGCTTGTCATCGTCGGATGGGACCAGATGCTGGAGCAGTTGGCCAGCGGCATTCGTTCCAGGGGTTACCCTCGCGTGTCCTGCTCAGTCGACGGTTCGTCGCCACTACCACACCCAAACGAAAGATCGCGAACGGTACTTACAGCAGCGCTTCGAGGATGTGCACTGGTCAATTCGAGAGCCAACGAACCTTCTCGAGCTGAACTAATGGGAAACATGGTGTGTGTGAATACGTACCTTGGAGGAAGTAGCAGGGGAAGCTGCAGGCTTGTGTAAGTGGTGGGGCAGGCACCATTCCGATTGTCGAGCTCTCCCACGTGCCCTCTGCGACATCAGAGGTGCACGGCAATAACTGAAGCTGCTCACCCCATGCCTCCTTCTTCAGCCACGCTTTGAAATTTCTTCATGATGCCACTCCAGTGGCCCCAGGCAACAACTCTATGCAGGCTGCAACATATACACAATTCCCCATCCCAAGTCCCTACAACTTCATGTCTTTCCGGCACAGGCAGTCCTTCATCAAGCCCAACGTTGCCTCCAAGCGACGGAATAGCATGCCACCTCCCCACAGTGGGGAGCACCCTGGACCTTGCCAAGCCACCAAGGGAGCGGAGCGAAGCCTTACCCGGGGGTTTATCTGCCAGATCGAGGCTGTCCCGTCCCCCGTGCCTCGGTGACGCCGTCTGATTGGCCCTTCTCTCGCAGCAACCATCACTACCACTGGGTGTTCGGCCGAAGGAAATAGGCAGGCAGCCCGACGTCTTTCCTACCATGCACTCGATTGGGTCTTTTGCACCCAGCCTAGCCAATTCGACCACGGACTAACCGTCCAGTCGTCATCTCGTGGCATGCTATCGACTTCTTGGACGGATCTGCACCGCTCATTTCCGTTGGGCCAATGAGTTGCCACGAGCATCATGCAAGACCGCCCTCCAGTCCCTCCCGTTCAAAAGGGCGCCCCCCATCACCATCTGTGGTTATGAACACAAGCTGGAACGTTTCTCCATCATCGACGTCATGGCTGCACATCGCATCTTCACTCCGAGGACCATCGCGAGCATCTGAAAGACGAAAGGCTCGCCAGCAGTCACATGTATCATCGCCATCCCAAGAGACCACCACTTTCCACCAACGCATGCATGTGCTTGAATATGCGAACAGTTAGAAACATATTCCTCGGCGTCCAGTGCCGTGTAATTTCCCGTGCCATGTCGTATAGGCATGCCATTCGCATATCTCCCAGTCTACTGTATGCAGGCATCGCGCCGCGGTGCAAGGACATGCAGGGGTGTTCGGGCAATCGAAATGCAGGGCCATGTGGGCGCTCTCCTGGTCAAAAACCCAACAGCAGGGCGAGTGCGGAATTAGCGAACACGTCCCCACCGACATCCAGAGTGTTGGTTCTTCCAGCTGATCTCTGGAAGACGCGGCCCACGATCAACACCATCGAGGCACGTGGGCAAGGTACAGCACTGAATGGCTTTGGCTTGGGTCAGCTTATCGACCCCAATCTGATGTAGCGCTGAAATCTTTTAAAGTTTGACCCGTTATCGTTTCGACAAATCTCAACAGGCCCTCTATTACACCTGATCGGTACGAGGGGCGTTCCTCGACCCTGTCCTATACATCGTTGGCTTAGCTTGGACAGCGTCCTGTCAGTGCAGCTTGGCATTGCAATTCAACAAGTCGCCATCCTAATCAACTTGGAGCACCACTAAAGGAAGACCCCAATGAGGAGCGATGGGTTAATGAGCGAGCAGTTGAAGAACAGTGCGACTCAGGTCAACGTAGGTTTCTCCAGATTGCCAAGGCCGGCATGAGGTGCATACTGTGAAGCCAAGCTCGGTGATGAGCCTCGCTATCCATCCATGCCAAAGCGCCCGAGCCGCTTGTCCAACACCGAGAGCCCTCCGTTCTGGGTAAGATGATTGCTCAGCGTCGTTCAGGTTGATCGACATGGTTGGAATGCAACGTAGGTGCTACTGCTTGAAGTGGGTTCATCGGCTGTCCCTTTCTGCAAAGCCCTTCTCTGCAAGAGTCTGCGCGTCGCCGTCTGGTTTGAGAGGAGTCTCAATTCCGTCGTCGACTTGAGCCGGACTATCCGAACCGTTTGCGACAGAAGTGTCTGCGGGCAAGCTCGAGGCACTGTTCAAGTCTACCCACGTGGTTTTGTTGATCTTAGCTTGACCCGCCTCGCTCTTGAAATGATAGCCGCGAGCTCGCGGTCGTTCTCCCGTGCCTTGTGGAAATTCAGGTTCGTACGAGAGTTGAAATTGACGCCTGGCCTGCTCAAACTCGGAAACGCCACGGCCCAGTGTCTGGCGGATGCCCTGGAAGAACGCGCTTAGCACTTGATGATTGTGGATTTGCAGGAGATTCCACCCGAGCATCTCCTTGGCGTTCAGGAGATGCCGAAGGTAAGCTCGATGATGGCTCAAGCATGCGTAACACCGGCACCCCTCCTGCAGAGGCTCAAGAGACGTGCTGTGCTCCGGTGACGACATGTCAACACCCAAGGGCTGATTCGAGATGCCTTCTGGAGGAGGGAACGTAAAGCTCAGGGCTATGCCCGCGTCGGAAACGCTGTTCACAAAAGGGATCGTGCACATGTCGATGCCCAGAGAAATCTGCCTCAAGAGTTGGTGCGGCGTTGCCGGTGGCTGTAGGGACAGCCTTGGCAATGCGGTGAGGGCGGGGTAGTTGGCAAGATCGGCCAGCAGGTCGACGTTGTAGACAGCAAGCCCCGATAAGCCATCGATGGTGTCCTCGGCCAGGTGTCTCAGGTAATCCCACTGAATGGGGTATTCAACAGGCAGCACGGGTGCAAACACGGAGACTCCCAGGGCTTGGAGGTCGCGTGGGCTGAAGTGTCTGAAGAAGCCGTCGAGCCACTCTTCGGTGCGCTCGACTGAGCGGATCAGTTTCTTGGATTGCGGCTTCGAGTTGGTGTTGAGCAGCTCGGCCATGGGGAGGATGACATCCGGCTGAAGGGACCGGACCGCGGATGCGAAGTGATCGGTGGTCAAGCTGTAGAAGCCCGTCGAGGTGAAGATGGAGAGATGCTCGGCGCCGTTGCCGACGGGTGTGGCCACAGGCGGACATCGTCTCGCACCAAGAACCGTCACCATATCCGGAGGGGTTGCGGTGAAGCTATGCAACGGAGGCAAGCCATGCACAGGAGGTGTGGAGAGTATGGGCGGCTCCTTTTTCTCCACGACTGGAGGCATCCAACTTTAGCATCAGGGTACTGATTCCAGCGGCAGCGATGTGTATCACAGGGACGTACAGTCTTCGAGGGCCATGTAAGTCGCGCCAAAGGAAGCGTACTTGCGCACGTTGTCCGGGGTGAGATGGGGCACGGCGCCGCGCGACGAGACGGCTGTGTAGTTGGGGGTGTCGATGGGTCTGCGTCCGGGGAAGGCGAGGCGGCCTAGGCGGACGGAGCATGCATCGGCGACGGCGGACCCGAGGACCTGGAAGATGGTACGGGATGGCATGGTGTCTACTGGTTGGTCCTGTTCCGATGTGCTCATCTTGACATGATGCCGTGTTGCCCGTCTCCGATATTGGGGTGGTAGAGCAGGGTTGATGCCAGGGAATGCAGGAATTTTCGTCGCTGATAGCTAGAATGAGGTTCTGAAGCTGGAAACGCGAAGCTTCGGTTATGGTATCGTGAATTTGCTACGAGGCGGAGATAACCGGCGTTCAGCCGCGCCTCGAGCCCAAACCACCACACCTACGTGTCCATCCACCGCAGTACACAAAGAAGTAAAATAGCATTATCCGCCGAGACAGACACGCCTACTTGATCCAGTAAATATTGTTAAAGACCAATGCCCTGATCTGTCATGGCAAGGTTCCATGCTCATGTGAAGCAGAAGAAGAAGAGGAGGAAGGTTGTCCACCACGCTCAAAGTGCCGACGCAGCGCCACGCAATGCCTAGGATGTCACGGCATGGACCCCTCCCTGCGACGCTGGCCTAGCCTGGCCAATAGCATCTATTCCAGCCCAGACTGGCGCTTCGTCGTCGACGGACGCCTCACTGATTCCAGGGCGGCCGGACGGAAAGCCTGCCTACGTCAAGCACAGTCTTGCGTCCATCCAGCAGGCTGAGGCAAACCCGGTCCGGCATTTCATTGACCATCTGCCATGTGGTTGAAGAGTCAAAACGTCGCATCCTCCACGCGTCCAACGGGTCATCATCAAATCCGCACAGAATCGAGCCCGATCGACGGCCCGCCCGGCCATTGGAGGACCAGACTGGGCTGACAGCATCCCCCTTCTTGGCAACGGGCTGTGCTTCAGGCCTGACCCACCTGCCCCGGGAGGATCGCCTGGAGGGCCCATCGCCAACCCCCCAAACAGCAGACCCTTGCCTGCGGAGGCCCCTTTGCTTTCCCTTTCCCTTTCCTCCCTTTTACTCATGCCTGGTCTGATGGACCGTCGTTCCGAAGAAGAGAACCAGCCGCTGATGGCTGACTCGGAGCGAGACCACGTCGACGTCGACGGCAACGGGCGCGGGCGCACCCCCGACGACAACGCCCACAGCAACGCCAACGGCAACGACAACACGAACGAGCTCGCAGCGGGCCATCCGGATGCGCCCCTCGGCAGCGACGCCCCCCTCCAGATCCGCGACGACGGCTCCTCCGCCGACACCACCCCGCGCTTCATGCGGGACGACGACGCCGGCGACAGCAGCGCGGGCAAGCGGTGGAGATGGGTGCCCTATCCCGTGCGGCGCTTCGGCAGGGCCGTCGCGGCGTGGTCCCGCGGCCCTCCCAACCCGCAGCCGTACCGCATCAAGCCCTTCTTCCCCAGCGTCCAGGAGTACCCGCTGCGGCTGATGGATCGGTTTCTGCCGAAGCGCCGGCACCGGGCTTGGCTCCTCCTCCTATACCTGTCGGTGTGGCTCGTCGTCTTCGTCCTCGTGCGGAGGGAGGGCACCAGGGCCTCGGAGATTGCGGGCTGGGGTCAGCCGACGAGCATCGGCTGCGGCACCACCTACTGGGGCTCGGGCAACAGCTGCGGCCAGGACGGCAACGACTGCCGGCCCTTCAGCGACAGCGGCTTCGCCTTCCGCTGCCAGGCCCACTGCGAGGACCACCACGTGCTGAACCCGCGCGCCGTCGGCGACCAGGAGATCATCTACCGGCCGCTCGTCGTCGGCGGGCCCTCGAGCGACGGCGGCCAGTCCGTCTACCGCGGGGACTCCTTCATCTGCGGCGCCGCCATCCACGCCGGCGTCGTCTCCAACGCCAACGGGGGCTGCGGCGTCGTGAGGCTCGTGGGGCGCCGGCAGGACTTTGCCACGACCAGTAGGAACGGCATTGAGAGCATCAGCTTCGACTCGTACTTCCCCTTGGCCTTCGAGTTCGTCGAGGACGTCACCTGCGCCGCGTCGGACAACAGGTGGTCCATGTTGGCCATATCGGCCGTCTTCACCGGCGTCCTCTCGCTCTTCACGTCGTCGGCCGCGGCCTTCTTCTTCCCCGTCTTCGTCGGCATATTCTGGACCGTCGGCATGTCCATGGATCCGCCGCCCTCCAGCAACGTCACGTCCCTCTTCTCCAACATCCTGGGCAAGTTCCTGCCCGCCATGTTCTGCGCCTGGGTCATGTACGACAAGATGGGCGTGCGCCGCACCCTCAAGGGCCTGACGGCCCAGGTCGAGAAGACGATCCTCTGGGTCGGCGCCTGCTGGGTCGGCGCGCTCGACAACTACACGCTGAGCTTCATTCCGATCCAGCGGCTGACGGGCCGTGACCTGGCGCAGCAGCCGGGCGCAAGGGCCGCCCTGGCCATCATCGTCATCGTCCTGGTCGTCATTGCTGCCACGCAGGTGTGGTTCTTCAGGCAAGAGGGCCGCTTCATCAAGTACATCAGGCTGTACGGGCTCTTCATTGCAGCCATCGTCATCTCCCTGCTCCTCCCCGGTCTGAACCTGCGGATCCACCACTACATCCTGGCGCTGCTTCTACTCCCGGGCACCAGCCTGCAGACGCGGCCCTCGCTGCTGTACCAAGGCCTGCTGATCGGCCTGTTCATCAACGGCATCGCGCGCTGGGGCTTCGACCCCGTGCTGCAGACCCCCGCCGCGCTGCTCGGCGACGGCCAGCGCAACAGCCCCCTGCCCAACGTGCTCCCGCCCACCATCGACCTTGCCGACGGCGACGGCGGCAACAGCACGTCGAGCATCACCTTCACGTGGGACACGCCGAGCAGCCGGCGCGTCGACGGCGTCAGCGTCCTCGTCAACGACGTGGAGCGGTTCCGCGCGTACTTTGACGACGACTTTGACCCGCACGACGAGTTCGTGTGGACGAGGAACAGCACGCTGGGGCTGCCCGAGTATTTCCGCTTCGCCTTCATGGACGGCAGCGAGAGCGGCGACTACACCAAGGCGGGCATCTGGACGGCGGACGGCGAGTGGCAGCAGATGGAGCCGGGGCCGTCGCGGGTCAAGGCGAGGCGAGTACAGGATGAGGATAGGCTAAGACGGTGATGGTGATGCCGACATGTGTTTGGATATATATGTTTTGTTGTTTGGGTTCGCACGGATACCCTTCTGGTTCAGCGCTTAGATACACATTTAGTAAGGATATTAGTACATGAAGAAGATAGAAAGCAGAGATACATGACAATTCCTGAGATTACAAGCCAGCGTCGTATCTATACGTAATGTATGACATGTTGAAGCGGTGAAGATGAGGTCGCCGTGAGAGGTTGTACGGCGTCGCGGCCGGATCCGGGTTGCCCCGCTCCGGACCCGCGACGACGATCCCACGGCCGTCAACCATGTCGCCTCATACGACATGGCCTAGGACGTATTGACGTATCTATCGATTGCCCGCAAACGACCTTTTGACTTTCACGTACCGCTATCAATCGATCGCTTCATATCTGCCTCGGTGACCAAATCAACCTTCGAAGCTTACTCACCCGCACCTCCACTCTCATCCTCATCACACCCCCTCATCAACCCATCACAACATCAACCAACACTCACTCACCACCCTCACCAACGACCGCCACCATCATCACCGCCGCGATGCCCCCGCGCGTCCCCTCCGAGGCCGACTTCGCCCCCCTCTCCTCCACCCTCCCCGTGGCCCTGCACTTCCCCTCCCCGCCCGAGTCCACGACGGCCTTCCTGATCCTCTTCCACGGGCTGGGCGACCACGAGCCGCCCTTTGCCGGCTTCGCCGCCAGCATCGCCCTGCCGGGGGTCCTCGCCATCTCCGTCCGCGGCACCACGCCCCTGCCGCCCTCCCTGCTGCCCCCGGGGTCCCCGCCGCACCACTTCTACTGGGGCGACGACCTGGCGCTGGACGAGGCCACGGGCGAGTTCGACGACGACCCCGGGTTCGAGCGCGCGAGCAAGCTGGTCATGGATGAGCTGGTGCGCGGCGTGCTGATCGAGGCCTGCGGCTGGGACACGCGCGACATCATCCTCTTCGGCTTCGGCCAGGGCGGGTCGCTTGCGCTGGGGCTCGCCTCGCGGCTGCGCTCCGCGTCCCTCGTCGTCGACGTCACCGAGCAAGGGGCCCCGCGCGACGACAAGGCCAACAGCTACTTCAAGGGCGTCGTATCCATCGGCGGCCCGCTGCCCATGTCCATGGTGCCGACGAGCAGCGCGCGCCCCAAGAGCAAGACCAGCGTGCTGCTGCTGCAGCTTAGCGACGAGCACGAGGACGCCGTGCGGGCCGAATTCGAGCATGTCAAGGCTGTGCGTTGGAAGAGGCCCGACATGGGGATGCCCAGGGACAAGGACGAGGTGCTGCCGCTCATGACCTTTTTTGCCGAGCGGCTACGGGCGGAGCTGTAGGTCTTATGTTTGGCCTGGGCTACGGCGGGGTTACATATTTGTCATGATAGAAGAATACCAAATCATCAATTCGACAGGGTATAGGCTGTGTATCATCATTGCCGCTCGTTCATCATCCCCGGCTGCCGTCCTGCAGCATTTCCGCGAGCATATCCCATTTCGCAGCCCCCGAGCCACTGCTCGCCCCGGCGACACTCCTCAGACCTCCGCAGATGAATCGTAGATGCCTATCCAGATCCGCCTTGATTCCCTCCAGCGTCTCCCTGCGCGATGCGGCGTCTCCCAAAACAGGTTGCGAAGTCCCACTCTCGTCAAGCTCTGCCGTGTGCTCGAGTCCAGCGTGCGCCTGTTGCAGCTTAATGGGCAAGTCCAACACGTCAAGTATGCACTCCCTGATTGGGGTCAGCCTACTACCCAGACACGCCTCTTCAACCATGCGCTTCGTGGCGGAGGTATGGATAGCCGCCATGGCGTCGACGTCGGGTGCTGAAGCAAGCTCGAGCCGCATCGTCTGGGTATTTGGCGCGAGCACCAATGTCGACACGTACGTCTGGAGAGTCGTCAAGAACCAGCTCAAGGTGTTGCGTGAGGAATAGTACAAGGCACTCTCTTCCCAAGACGCCTCTTCCATCCAGTACGACTTGGTTAGCGACAGCTTCTGCAGAGCGTGCTGCGCCCTTCTAATTTGCAATAGCAGAGTAGAGATGCTCTGATAATGGGCCAGGCTTTCCTCGGAAATAATCATCTGCAGAGGCCACGCCAGGCGGTAGCTGATTGCAATATACGGCAGTGCCGTCTTCACAGAGTCTCGAGCAGCTTCGCTAGACAGCTCACGTCCCGCACCTCCGACAGCAACAGTCAGCCGGCTGGCATCCAGCAAGGAGGCGAATGCATCCTGGGCAAGTCCCGTTAAAGCATAGCGATTGTGCCATCCCGGCTTGAGTGCGTCAAGGTCACCAAAGACCTCTCCCCACAGCGAAATTGCCGCGAAACCATTCGACATGAGATACAGATACTGAAGAGCATCCAGATGAGACGGCAGCTGGCATTTTCCGTAGAGCACATTCTTCAATATCGAAGAAGTTTTGCGATACTTGCTCTGGATCCAGCGTTCAAACGCAGTATCAAACAGATCTGTGAATGGTGCAAGCTCAGAGTCCTGCGAGCAAACAGATTCGTAATCTAAGCGCGGCTCTTCTTCTACTGTCTGGAAACCGACCGTCTGGTTCTCGCCAAGCTGTCGGAGAACCACTATGTTCTTGCCTGCGTTGAATATCTTGTTGACAGTAGGTTGAAGGAAGCGCGGCGCATGCAGTGTTCCGTCCGGGTTCTTGCGCAACTCGAAGGCATCTTGCCAGGTTCGACTAAGGGGCACCTGGCCAGAGGCATTTGAAATGAAAAACATCTCATCCTCAGAAAACAGCCGTCCGCGGTCCATCCACTGACGGATGGGGCGCACATACACGGCAAAGCATTCCAAGAAGATCCTGGCGAGAAACTCGTACGTTGTGTGCTTACAGGTTAGTTGAGCCAGGCTGGCTTCATCAAAAAGCAGCTCCAGATAGCGAAACGAGTTTGATCGAGGCGTGGCTCGAAATCGAATTACAATATCCGCAACAGTTGTAAGGGGAGCCAGCAACGGCTCCAGGTCGGCCATGATCGAGAGGAGGCTAACAATGACGTGGTTGCTTGGGTCGACAAAACATGCCTCAATCTGTGCAACCTTTGCGTCGAAGCTCTGAAGGCGCTCAGCGATGCAATCCTGGAAGATCTGTAAGAGCGGCGCGCCCTGAGACTGTTGCGCAAATTCTCGAAGAAGGTGCAAGTGACGACCGTATTCCGCAAACGCGTTAAGGCTGGCCTTATGAGTCTCCCATGCGAGATGTGAAACCTGAAACGCGGGTTTGACAGAAACATCAGCGTTGAACATGGTCGTCTCGAGGCCCTGTAGCATGAAGAGTACCTCGCGCAGGACGTGAATCTCCGATACCGCTATTTTGCGTGTACTCCCTGATGCGTCTTTTTCCGGGACAGCACGGCGCCAGCTCTGCGCTTCTCTCACGCCTTCAAGCAACTGCGTGTCCTCGGCGTGGATGGTGAGATTATCAGGATTGCGCTGGATAGTCTCGGCATCGACAGAGCTGGATGTTATATCGTCATCGTCATCCAGCTCATCGCCTACATCGTCATCGGAGCTGTCACTGTAACGCGCAGTGGCCCAGAGGTTAGGATCATGGTCCCACCCGTCCTCTTTAGAAATGTCCTCCCATCGTAGAGATGCTTGTGGTTCGACGACGTCTTCCTTGAGGCTGTCAAGATCACTGAGTCTGGACTTGAAGGTAGGCTGGTCTGAGAGCTCGAGCAGCAGGGACAAAACCTCGGGCAGCCATGGTTCGGGTTCACGCTGCAGAGCATTCAGCCTTTGCCGTAGGGCGTCGGCAAGGCTCTCGCGGTGGTTGACACGAAAGCGCTCCTCGAGGCCGTTCAGCCTATGTTCGACGTCAAAGTGATTAGTGCGCAGATACGTGTGCGACTTGAGTCCCTGCAAGGCAACTTCGCGAGCTGCCCTGGCGGCTCTGGGGTTATTCTGAACAACAACCCGTCAGTCTCACTCATCCGACGCTTGACGAGAAGAACAACGTACTCTAGCCGCCGGGAAGCCCAAAGATTCAACCAGCTCCTCGGCAAGGGGTCCGAGTCTTGCAGCAAAGGCCATGGCAGGACTGTGCCATTTTTCCTCGTTGTGGTGGTTCAAGCCCGTAGAGACGTTGGACGAAGAGCGCGTTAAGTATGAGCCGCGGACAAGCGCGTCGCGCCACGATAAGGCTCCTCCCCACCAGCCACGACTCTTAAACTCAAGCCCCTTACCACCCCCTGCTTCAGGCATAGCACGACCAATCTACCGGGAACAGCTTCAGTTCCTCTTTTGCGACTTTTGCCGGACGAAGCATCTCCATCTTGCTTCTACGGCCGACGACTGACCACTCCTTGGCTGGCCAGACATTGCGGATGGGCCCTGGGTTTACGCGATCACGACTGTAACGACTTTTGCCCACGCCCATCGCCATGGCCATAGCTCGGCCCTTCCGGGCGCTGATGCTCCTGGCCGTCGTCCTGTGGTGTTTCTTCCTCTATCAGATCTTCAAACCAACGCCGACGCTGCACGGTCCCGGCGACCGATACCAGAACTTCGAGCGGGATCCCACCCTTGATCGTAAGCTCCCAGCCGTTGCTCGAAACCCCCCCCCCCNCCCCCCCCCCCCCTTCCCAAAACCTCTCTCCGTACATGCTAACCCGGTCGTGCAGCAACCGGCGAGCCAGAGGGGACTCTTGTACGAACGTCGGAGCGGTACGCGCCGGACGCAGTCGACACGGATCGAATCGATGCCACGCTGCTGGCGCTCGTCCGGAACGAGGAGGTGGACGACATGGTATCGTCCATGAAGGACCTCGAGCGGACGTGGAACCACAAGTTCAACTACCCCTGGACCTTCTTCAACGACGTCGAGTTCACCGAGGAGTTCAAGAGGAAGACGAGCGCCGCCACGAACGCAAAGTGCCACTACGAGCTCATCCCCGCCGAGCACTGGAACGCGCCGCGCTGGATCGACAAGCAAATCTTCGACGAGTCGGCCGCCGCGCTCGAGAAGAGCGGCGTGCAGTACGCCAAGATGATGTCGTACCACCAGATGTGCCGCTGGAACAGCGGCCTCTTCTACAAGCACCCGGCGCTGGCGCGCACGCGCTGGTACTGGCGCGTCGAGCCCAAGGTGCACTTCTTCTGCGACGTCGACTACGACGTCTTCCGCTACATGCAGGACAACAACAAGACCTACGGCTTCACCATCAACCTCTACGACGACCCCAAGACCCTCCCCACCCTGTGGCCCGAGACGGTCAAGTTCCTCGCCGAGCACCCGAACTACCTGCACGAGAACAACGCCATCAAGTGGGTTGTCGACGACGTCCGCCGCCCCGACCACAACAAGAAGGCCCAGGGCTACTCGACCTGCCACTTCTGGAGCAACTTCGAGGTCGGCGACATGGACTTCTGGAGGAGCCAGGCGTACGAGGATTACTTCAACCACCTGGACCGCGCGGGCGGCTTCTTCTACGAGCGCTGGGGTGATGCGCCCGTCCACAGCATCGCCCTCGGCCTGTTCGAGGATTCGAGCAAAATCCACTGGTAAGCGCCACCAGCGCCCTCCGCTGGTCTTCTGGCTAACCCAGCACCCTGCAGGTTCCGCGACATCGGCTACCAGCACATCCCCTTCTTCAACTGCCCCAACTCGCCCAAGTGCAAGGGCTGCGTGACCGGCCGCCTGACCGACGGCGAGGCCTGGCTCCACCGCGAAGACTGTCGGCCGACGTGGTTCAAGTACGCCGGCATGGGCTGAAAGGAGCCCGCCCGGTGTCAAGTCGTATTGGTCCCCGTGACGTCGGTGCCATCTTGTATACTCGTAAACGGTCGCTGCCACCATTGACGGTGGCGGCTGCGTACGGCTTTGTAAAAATGCAGTTGATGTCAGGGTATGAAAGGGGCAATGTTTGGAGCTCCAGGATGGTGTTTCAGGCGCTGAAGGACCGGTCTTCGCTACGGCCACTGGACAGTCCGGCCATGTGTTTACATCTTTATCCACTGTCTTCCTGTTCCGGGAGTCTGATTGTATAGAAAGCAAAGGATAGAACAAGGCATTATTTATATACCATACAGCAATAACCTCCAAAGGATTCCGGGTTACATATTTGCCATCTACAAAGCTCCGTACACCGTTACAACCCCCGAGGTCCCGCCCACGCAGAACTGATCCCCCCAACCGTGGTCCCTCCACGCCATGCAGCTAACGACGTTGCTCCTCGGCTTCTCCTTGCCATCCCGTCCCACGACCTTCTTCCTCGCCTCGTAGCCCTCCGGCCCCCACGGCACCGTGATCCTCGCCGCGACCTTGCCGCTCAGCAGATCCCACACCCACAACCTCCCGTCGCCCGTGCCGCCCGTGCCGCCCGCCGCCGCACCCGCCATCTCGTCGCCCGTCAGCACGTACCTGTCCTGCCGGCCGAGGATGGCCTGCACGCGCAGTTCCTCGTTGCGCCACGCCGGGTCCGAGTACGCCATCAGGCACTTGCCCGTGTCGCGGTCCATCAGGCGCAGCTTGCTGTCCAGGCTGCCCACGAGCATGGCGCGGCCGTCATTGGTCAGGTCGAGGCTGGTCACGCTGGCTCCTATCACGTCCGTCGTGCACCTACCCATCCGTATGTCGTAGCTGCGCACCCGGCCGTCCACGCTGCCACTGATCACCTCGGGCCCCCTCACAACAACGGACGTAATCGCATCCCTGGCTTCGTCGAGCACCTGGATCGGCTTCACACTCCCGCTCTTGGCGTCCCACAGCCGCACCGTCGTGTCAAACCCCCCGCTCACAACAATTGACTCCTCGTCGCCTGCGTAGCTCACGCAGTTGATTCGTGACGTGTGCCCGTGGACGTTGCCGCCGAAGCGCCGCGTCGTCACCGCCGCCGCCACGTCCCACAGGAAGACGGACCGGTCACCGCCGGCCGACACGAAGCGCTCGTTGTCCGACGCCACCGCGAGGCTCAGCACCTCGTAGCCGTGGCCAGAGTAGGTCTGGATAAGGCGGCCCTGCGGCACCGCAGGCTTCTTGGTCTTGGAAGGGTGTATTTCGGGGATGGACGTGCTGGGAAATGGGTTGTACAGGCGAATCGCCCGGTCGGCGGAGCCGGTGAGGATGTAAACCCCAGGCGAGGCCGAGTACGTGACGGTATGAACAGGACCTGAGAAGTGCAATGATTAATCAGGACTACTTTCTTCCTTGTCTTCTCTAACGAGCATATCTGGGTCATAGGACGAACCATTCGAGCCAACGAGGTGTGCCGCGGGCCTATCTGGAAAAGCCATGGTTGAGCTTTCTCCAGCTCATCATCCTCCGCGCTCTTCCAGGATTCCTTTTGACGGCGGAAATAATTCAGGGACCCTCGGTCGGCTCACACCAGTCGCCGCGTTCGTGTTTTCTGCAGCGCCGCACTGGCTGTCCACAAAATACGCAATGACGCAAGGTCTGCTGTGAGTTGAGATGTGAAGAGAGGAAGTCCAAGACTGCATCACGTGCTACTTTTCCGGCCCATTCTGCCTTCAAATTCCCTTCTGCACGGGCAGGGAAGCCTTAACCACAGGCGTCTTCAGCCTCACAACCCGGTGTTTTCACTTCACACCTGCTCGGGCACAGCCTCGCACTTGGTTCACGAAGACGCAGACGTATTGACACGTGCACTAAGCCCAGTTCTTTCTACAACATCAACCAAGCTACAACGGCAGCAACAGCTATATACAAATCCAGTGGCAGTCCCCGCTGTTGCCATCATGCTCGGACCTTCTCTCCGGTCCATCCAGAATCTTGTAAAAACGAGAAACATTGTGATCGAGACATAGGAAACGGAACGCCATCCGTAGGCAGTCGCGCCTGGAAATCCTTATCCTGTCCATAATCCCGTGACTGTCCTGTTCCACTAAACATGGCACGTCAACGCCAAACAATGCATCGCACAGATAAACAAATAAACCAAATAAGATGCGCTTTGCCGCCCCAATAAATGTACCGGAAAATCATAGCGGTGTGATGGATCGCATGCGAACGACGTCTGGTTTCTGAGGACACGACTCTTCTGGAGAATCAGCCAGCTGAAGTCCCAACTCCTTGTGCTCCGAAAACCCCGGCATGCCGTCCTCGAGCTTATAGCCCTGGTTCGGGTTCCGTTCCCGTGTGCCCGTCTTGCGAAAATGGTGCAGGGCCTCCAGGTCCGAGGTGATCGCCTGCGCCGGAATGTTCGACTCGGCCCAAACGCGGCTCATGCTCTCAACCAATCTCTTCGTCATGGTAACACTCTCAATCATCTCATCACACCTTTCCACTGGTCCCTGTGCGACCAGCATGCTCACTGCTTCCGGAGCCAACATGGGGAAAGCTCCAGGAAGCTGGTCGAGAAGCATGGGCTTGGTCTCGACAGCCCGCTCAATGCACGCCACGAGTTCGAAAACCATCTTGGTATGGTCGCAGGCTTTGTGCAAGATGGGGACCAGCTCGTGCACTGGAGGCTTTCCGACTTCTTGTTTGAATCGATTTAGCTTGATGATGGCATCGTGGAAAAGCAGGTGCGAGGCGAGGAATGGGCCCAGGTTGCGTGCCGATTCCGCCAGCTCAAGGTTATCCCAGTTGAAGACCATCTCCTTGGGCAAGGCAGCGTGCCATTCCTCCAGCTTCTGCGCCATTACGTCCAGATTCGCAAACGCAGCCTTCAACTGTCTTGGGCGACGAAGCGCGCCATAAATGGTACTTCCGCAACTGGACCATAGGTGCACAATCTCAACCAGTATTCCCGCCACGTCAAGGTGTCGATTCTTGAGATTATCAACCTGGCTCTCGCTGGGGTCGAAGAAGGGCATGTCGGATTCGACCTGCTTCTCAAAGCTCCGGGTGTCGGTGGGGAGTCGAATGTAGATGTCCTCTGGTTTGAGCAGAGCAGCGCGGCTCGGGAACGAGCTGTTGACCCGTTCGAGAATGAAGAGCGACCAGACCGTCCTCCTTCTCGACTCACTATAACATAACTTGTTCATCCTGAATGGGAAGACTTGACGGTGCCGCTCCTTGGAGTCCTCGAGTTCTAGCGTAAGCTGCATGAAAGCAATTGTCCCGCTTGCTGCCGCCATGAGCTCGCTCGACTGATGACTGTGGGCAGTGAGAACGTAGAAGAGGGCAAGAACAATCCTGCTCTGCGCCAGCTGCAGGCAGCTCCCGGTCGCCGCCTTCTGCGCGCGGAACGCTACCTGGGCGTACTTGGAGGCAATTTGTCGCGATCCTCCGCCAAAAATTGTACCAACAGCCATTATGCTGTACAGCAGCATCAGATCCTCGGCAGATTTGGCCTTGCAGGAGCTGACCCAGTCCGTAAAGAGCAGTTCAGGCACAAAGCAGAGGATCATGGTGCTGTCTACATGATCAAAGAACTTGGACACGAGAGCAAGTGTCGACCTGCTGTCGATGAGAGAAGGATCTGCCATGCAAGCCGAGTCAACACCCTCGTGGATGGCGGACGACAACTCCTTGGGAAGAGCTAGGGCTGCAGATAGAGATTTAGAGTGATTGAGCGCCGGTACTTCGATGGATGAGTCGAGGCCATGAGCATAGTCATCGTGCCCAATCTTTTGACGCTTGTGTGAAAGAGGTTCCCCTGCAGGGTCCTGAGGAGACGCTTGAGATGAAAGCGACGACAGTTCACCTTCGCCCGCAAGCGCATTCACGGCAGTGTCGTCCAGTTCATGCGGTCCCAAGGTTGGGGAAGTATTATGTCCACCACGAGGTCTGGTAGCAAGGTTAGCAGTGCTTCTAGCAGACCACGTTGTCTCTACTTACGCGTTTTTAAACTTGCAGATACGGCCAAACTTCTCGCACTGGACGCAGCGTGGGTAGTCAGGATCACACTTGATCTTCTTTTCCCTGCATGTGACGCAGGCAATGGCCAGTCTCTTGCGGGGCTTTCCCGCCTTGGTCACTCCCCAGTGAGCATTCACTGCTTCTCCGTCAATGACAGTTTTGCAGTGGCTGCCATCGTCGTAAAAGTAGCAGATTCCCTCGCCCGGGACGTCAGCCGTTCGAACATAGCGGGGCAGGAAATGGGTTCCTGTCCAGATTTTTGGGCCCAACCCATCCTTGGAGTGAACAGCTTCAGCGGCTACTGGCGTTGTCGGAATGGGAAGCTGGCTCTGTGCTCCGCGGGCACCCGTTGGGTCTGGATAGCTGTCGGTGTCCTCCTTTGCGCCATGAAAAGGGTGGTGGTAACGATCGTGAGGCGAACGAAAGAAGGGTTCCCGAGGCCCCATGGGATGCTCTCGCCTGCTTGTCTCCTGCCACCACTTGGGGTTCGTATTTGCTTCAGGACGTAATTCTGCGAGGCTTGGGTGATCATCGGGATACCTCACGGTATCTGCGCTTGTCAAGTTCCGCACTATGGAGGGAAGAGGTTGCCTGGGCTCGTATTTCTCGTAGGGGCTATGTTGTGGTGGCGTGGGCAAAGAGGACGTGTTGTTCTGCGCGTAGTAGGCAGGTTGCGCAGTGCCTGGCGAGGGTCGCGGTCGGTCCAGAGTCGAGGGCAGTGGGTACGCAGCTGGGCGGTCGGCAGAGGGAGAGGCGAGAGGTCGAGCCACGGAGCCGGGACCAAGTATGCTGTAGAGAGAAGGTAATTGCGGCCGGGGGCCCGCCATCGCCCCGGATCGATGGCCTGCATCTTGTATGTTCTGAGCAACTAGCGACATGGTGATGGACGGTCTACTTTCAGACGCGCATCAAGGTGTGTTTGTCGTTGCTCGAATCCACAGGCCAGTGCAGATTATGCAGGCTGTAACCGTATGCAGGCCAGCAGCGCTGATATACTAAGACCAGGTGAAGAATGTCGAAGGCCGGAAGAAGCGATAGATCGTCGTCGTGTTCACCGGATCAATGTGGAGTTCGTCTTGAGCGCGGATGGGTGACGATAGGGCATTTCTAGAAATCAGGCTGGCAGACCAAGGCAGTGTTGACTCAGATCAGCTTGTCGCATGGAATTCTCTAGAGTGAACCCCGTGCTCGAGGATGATCCAGTTCTGAGCACAGCCGGGTCGGTATTGAGGTGTCGAGTACAAGCCCCGGGTCGTCGTGTCTGAAGCTGTGGGTCGGCAGAGACACGTAAGGGAGTAACCTCAGGCGGGCAATGTCACGAGTCCTCGACGGCGAGAGAGTTGTCTGGGTTGGTGAAGAGCTGGAACAAAGGGAACAAAAGTTCTTTGGTTATGTTGGACGCGGGCGGTTCGAGATGATACTGGACAAGGATAGAGCCAGATATTATAGCCACAACGTCCCTGAACAGACGTTGATTCAAGGCAATGCTGAAGATGCAAAGGGAGGAAGGGAAGGAACGCTGGCTACATGGGCTGAGGGGGGGATGGTGGCTTTTGAGTAGGTTGGCGAGCAACATGGGACGGCCATGTCGTGGGTGGGTGTGGGTGAGGCTAGGTAGTGGAAGGCAGGCTAGACGGTGCCAGGCATGGGGAAAAGCGTGGGAAGCGATGGCGCTGGGTCTGGGCGCTCTTGGCTGAGGTACCTGAGGTGGCAGGTACCTAACCCCAGGCACCGGCAGTCCACTGCCAATTGGTTATTAGCACGCCCAAGCCCCGGCTGAAGGGCGGGCGGCTGGTACGCAGCGATAGCCGAAGTGTCCCAGGCTAGCGCTTCCTGAGCTCATGGTCATTGTACTAAATCGGATCCAGAGCCAAGCCCAAGGGTAAAGTACTACTAGGTACGGATACACTTACCACATTCAACGGAAGGAGCGTCGATGCAAACACGGGCCCATTCTTTCTGTACACCAACCCTGGAAGGGAATCCGCAACCCAAGGGGAAGAACACGAGAGAGAGCAAGTAGTGACACGCACAAATGACGTCTCTGTCTGCCCATTCCACCGCCCGTCTTGTTCATCGTCACCTAGCTCATAAGGCCAGCGGCGTTTAACTGCACAAGAGAGACATGTGTCATCAAATATGACAGTCCGGTGGGCAGTGGCGGTGCCTACACGTGCCTAGACAAGCCCAATTTGATCCGGGATCCCACACCGAAGACCGTCAGATACATAATTACCCCCTCCCAAGCCGCCAAGGAATGATGTCTTGCGGACACCACGCCGGTCGGTGACACTGTGCGCAAGGCCAGCGGGCTGGGGTACTGGATGTCGGCAGCAACAGTGCACCGTGTGCGCTGTAAAGTCAGCTGCCGTGCCGGTTGTCGCTCGTGCCAGGGTATCCAGTGCCGTTGCTGCATCGACGGGCAGCAGGGAGGGTTACACTGAAACGAGGCACTCCGCGCGACGGTAGTTGTACCTGCACCTTGACGTGCAGGTTTGTCTGGTACAGTCGGGTGGTAGGGCGCGTGTGCGTGTGCGTGTTTGCTGCTGGCGCGACCCAAATGAGTAGCCAATCTCTCCCGTCTCCTTTCTCGATGGCTTCCACCCCGTTGTGCACAGCCAGAGCCGTATGTGGTGCAGCTCCACGTAAGCTGCACACAACACATCGCCATGGCCACGACAACGCCCTTCCCCATCCTGGCTGTCCGCCGGCACTTACATGTGTCCCCAATCGGAGAGTCAGTACCTGCCAGGCCGCATACGGTACCTGTGCTGAGGTGGCTTACGGGGCACCCAAAGGACCGGAGAGCAGTGCGGTGGTAGTTCACCCTTAGCTACACCCAATATCTTTCCGNTCCCCTGCTTCAAAGGTACAGTAATCGTGCCTGGTGGATCTGCATCCACCCACGCAAGCGACCTCAGCCGTCTTGTTCCAAAGGCTGCAGAATGATGAACAGAAGGGAGTGGCTACTATGTATGTGACGCGGATCCCTGTGTGCCCGAGTGTGCGGCAGGTACTTGCGGAGGGGCTGGCAGGATATCGCTCGCCAAAGGATGCCGACATCCAGCGTCACCATACCAGCCGATCACAGCCGGATGAGCGTCCAATGAACACAGCCAGCGACCGGCGGAATTAGCATGCGTTCATACCGGCACATGGCAACCCGGCACCGCCGTTTAATGTTCCCAGCACATGCCGCTTGGCGCGCCCGAGGTCTACTGTACCATCAGCAAGCCACACACACACTCACACACGCAACACGTATGGCGCAAAGAACCGGCGCACACATGCGCTCGCTGGTGCAAAGCAAGCCGTCCACGGCTTCTATGCACTTCTGAAGTATCTGCCAGCCTCCACATCAGCCGCACTTGGGCGCTCGTGTAGGTGTTGCGTACATGAAGGTGGTTCAGAAATGACCAGGAGGAGTCGAATCCAATCCAAGACCAGCACACACTATGGGCGGTTGAGGTTTCTGGTCTCCCGTCGTGGCCAAAAATGCTTCAATATCTTCCTCCAGACATCTGCCTCGGTCACTCAGAACAAGGGATGGGTAGTTTTTTGGAATCTTGGAGCCTTGGGAGGAGGTGACAGGGAGGGCGCCGGGCCCTCTTCGGATGACTTTCCCAGCTAGACTACTAAATTCGCCCGCGTCTAGTGGTAAGTGCAATGCTGGCTTCAGGCACATCATCGGACACCTCCCCGGCAGTTCTCGCTGTGTCTGGCGTTATTTTTGCTTAGTCCGTGTGGGAACAGGAAGGCAACCATGGCCGAGTTGGCCAGCTGCTCATGGGGGCATGTCCGTTCCCCAACGGTGAAAATGACTGACATTATTGCCAAGGCGCGGAGTCCTGGGCACTGCCATGTTTCGCGACCTGCGACCCCTCGAAACCGGTTAGAAGTACCGGTCGAAAGGGTGTTTGTTGATGTGGTACGATCGAAAAGGTGGTGGATGGTTGTGCTAGTGGAGAGGCTCCCTACGGGAGCCGTAATCCAAGCCCGTCGAAAAATTGAACCCAACCAGCCACTGGTGTGTTCCCGTCGATTCACAGAGTTCGGATTCGAATAACACATCCACTCGTATCCGCTTGTCAATATTAGACCCTTATTTGCGGCGCCCTACCCCAGCAAAGCTCCCTGGCCTTCCAGGAGACCCATGTTGTTTCCGTGGAAAAGCGCCCCCAAATGCGCGCACACCAGAAGAGCGTTGGTCGCTGGGCCGGACTTCTCGTGCGCTAGCGGTAAGGTCTGGAGGGCGCAGGGGGAAGGGATCCACGATCGAGAAAGAAAATGTTCATACGAAGTACGAAGCCCCTCTCACACGGTCCCGACAAAGTAGCCCTCGCTTCGCTCGGTGGACCAGGAAAGCTTAGTGCCACACTTGAAGTTTGGCGTAATGGTGATGCGCAGCATCAAGTGCCACGACCAACAACTTCCATTCGAGCAACAGGTATGTTCACACCTCGTGACTTGAGTCCTCGCAAAATCCGCGTCTTGGCTGCCGGATTGTGCATCGTACCCTAAGTCACATAAACCCACTAGGGGGAAGGTCGAGAGCGCAGTCTTGCATAAGCACAGGGATGGGAGGATTCAGAGGCTGAGGCACTGGGCCTCGATCTGCCGGCGCTCCCATACTCGCAGCCTAGCACGATGCGACCGACCTTGACCGCCACACCCAAGACAACTTGAGGGTAATTGAGTGTCTTTCGGGGTTTTTTGGTTGGCTTGCTGGTCGAGCTTGATGGGGTTCAAATGGCTGCGCAGCATATGTCGTGTTGGTGGTGGTTCAGACATACGAAAATTGCAGTCTCTTCGGTGTATTCTCTCATCCCATCATGCAGTTCTCACCTGCCGAAGCTAGGAAGTGCTTGCCTCGAGTGGTCCATTCTGAAACAATGCGGTTTGTTTTTGCGGGTAGAGCGCGCTCGGTGATGCTGACGTTGTCGTCCGTGGGCAGGCCAGAACCATCGGCAGTTGACTTTGCTCAGGTAGGCGCTGAGGTAGCATGCGACAGCCAGGTCTGACCGTTTATACACTGTGGCGGCATCAACCTGCCACATTTACAGCACTACTGGTACCAATCCGAAAGCCTCAAGTTGCAGGAGCAATGCCATGGAGGGTAGAGCCACCTGTCCCGAGGTAGGTAGGTACCTAAGGTATGGAGTAGCTGAGGTACAGGTACCGTCCATGGTAAGCACCCAGGAAGGTACCTTGCACAGTGCGAGAACTGGTCTTGTGGCACTGAAACTTCTCTGGTCCCAGTTGCACTGAAGCGGCCGGATGATGTCCTTCACCCGCCTCGAAGTCCACAACTGACCGCGGTGAAGTAAGCCCGAATTTCTTCACGCTGCCTTTTCATGACAAGGCGTTACCCTCATCATTTTGCATCAGTCGTGCGAATTTCGCTCATCCCAGGCCTGTCCTGAAAGGCAAGACCAGTCCGGCCTGAGCTCGTCCTCGGCAGAAGGTCACCACCCTGTCCAGAACCGAATCGACTAGTGCCCAGGCCCTCGGGTCTGGAGTGACGATCAGCCGGTCGATTCGTCCTTACTACGCCTCTGAAATGCCGCTGGAGGCTCGGCTAAAAGTCGACATTCGCCCAAACCCAAAACCAAGTGCCGCCTCTCGCGTGCTTTAGGCCCAATTCATGCCACCAACCGGTTTAGGGGGCGTCGGTCCAGTGTCCCGAAGCGATACGTATATCAATAGTCGTGCGTATGCCAAGTTCTTCTTGCGCCTTGGCTTCAAACTAAGTCAGCCAAGTAGCAGCGATTCATCAACTGGCGTTGGCTCGCCGTTGGGGCATTTGGTCCGGTGACAGAATCAGTTAATATGGGTTGCTTCAGGTGTGCACAGCGCACTAGTAGGATCCGCCTCGTTCTAAGGAAACCTAGCGTTGGGGGATACGCCCGGCAATTGATGGGCTTCTCGGCCGCAGCTTTGCGTAATGGGGGGGGGAGAATGCCTCTGCCGGTACTGCCTTCGAGTGTTGACACAACACATCCGAGAAAATGCTCGCCCAGTTCCATCGACCACAGCCCTTCCCGCTTCACAAAGTCTGGATTCAAGGCAGAGGCCCCGCCCTAACCCTCATCCGAGTCAACGGCAGTACGGGCTGTTAACCGTGTCAGACTGCAGCAGCCTGGGATGGAGCGGCCCACACGGTCTGCAACGCCCGAGACGTGCATATCAGAGAGGGCTTCCCAATCTCAATCCTTGACGTATTGGGCTTGTGGCTTGAGCACTTGGCTGGCCAACGGCCAAGCTGTAGCACGAAACGTTTGCGGCCACAGGAGTCCGGTCATCGCGGGTTTACCAGTAACCAGCGTCCTCTTTCGGCAACTCTAACGTTCCACATGTGTCGGCAATGCTGTCGATGTTGGCGCAAAGTCGGCACATGCTGTCGAATGCCGAGACAGCCAACAGTGCAGTATGAGCGTCAGACGAGCTAGGCTGCTAGCTATGGGCCCAAGTACACCACCGCATCGCACTACTCAACTCAGTGCTATGTCCGTTGATACATCTCTTGCCCCCTCCCCCCTTTTTTTTCAGCTGCCAGAACGCCACATGGAAAAGGCAAATACCAACCACGTCTTCCCTCGGTTGCTGATGGATGCCGCCCGCGAGATCGTCTCCCTTGTCCATGCGCGGCGGCCGCTCGGCTTGCATCGCTGCAAGTTTCAAGCCAGTGCCGGCATCAGTCACGCATTCTCCCATCTATGCTTTGAACCTGAACATCATATATCATATTCACATGTACAAGTTGACTATTGTAGCAATTGAGCGCATGTCCAGCGTTCTAGCTTCTCGATAACTCGGTGCGTCAAGATGCATGTCTTGGTTGCGGGAATTCATCACATCAGGAACATTCAGGTTATACCGAAAAGAAGTGCCGCTATATACGCAAGACCAAGGCCTAGCCTTCCTGAAAAGATGCATTTTTTTGTGCAAGGTAAGCAGCTGACTCAGTGGCACCCAGGGGCTGTCCCGCCATCAGCTTCGGCAGTTCCTCCAGTGCAGGTCGCGAAACATGTCTTCATAAAGACAGACAGGAATACAGGAAGGGTTGTTACAGTAGCAGCCACTACCGTCGCCACTCTGGTACTGGCTATGCCATGCTATTCCTTATTCCTATGTGCTAGATCAGCAACGTGTCGATCCTTGTGCGGCCAGGGTTTAGAAAGCCGAGAAACCAGCGTATGGACATTAGATTTCGGTCCCGACGGGAATAGTGGACGGCAGGTCTGCGGAGCTAGTACCAATTATGAGGTCGATGGCCTTGCTAGTGTGGCGGTTATCTCGTCCTAAATGGACACCGGTCAGCCACGCAATGGGGGCTGCTGAATAGTCGTCGCGGCCCTGACTACGGTCACGGACCAAAGAACGACTTGTTCCCGGCATTCATCCTGTCGTTACGTCGCCATGAGCACTCGCCGCGTACTGCACATGCAACGGTCAAAGCTCAGCATGCACCGGGTCAACCACGCTATTCCAGGTCAGACCAGTTTAATGACACCACCGTGTTCCACATGGAGGGAGGTGACCGTGGTACGCCAAGAATGCCCAGAGCGGCAACGGCCAGCCGGTAACGAATCACGAGCCTCGACCCTGGGTCTTAGTCGGCATGATGTTCTCCATTTGCTGCGAGGGCACTCCATCCCGGCTACGCGTATCTGTGTTTACCGCGCTCCTTCAACAGTAATCGCCCGTATCAGGTCAATCACAATTAGTTAGGCAAGCAATTGTGATGCTTTTAGTCCCGTCCTGTGGCATCCAAAGTCATCGTCCACCTTCAGACATGCGAAAACATCTCAAAATGTTGCATGTCTCCGACGGGCCAGCCGGTAGAAGCTGGTGGCTGACGTGCCGGTAGCATGATGGTGTATTCTACGCTGAAGTGTTTCCTCTCAACCAAGTCCGCGTTGTCTTCTTCTCTCGGGATGGTAGTTGTGTCGGCACGCTGGCTTGTTGGGCGGCACCACTGAGCCCCTGTCGAATGGCTTCATCAGGCGCCCCAACAGACTTGCAATCCGGCATACTCAAACGGCCCGTGGTCAAATTAACATTGGCATTCGGGTTGCACAGAGCACCCCGAAGGCTTGTGGGATATGTGTATGTGGAAATGTACTTTCCTGACGGAACAACCAATTCATTCATCTCCATTCTGCGTCGCGTGGCTCCTGGACAGGATGAAGTCATAGCAAGATAGATTTGCTGTCATTTCTGGTTCAAGACACGATTGATGGTCAAAATGAATCAGAAATGTTCAATGGTCGCTATTCCTCCGGCTCCACGCGCGCAGCATGGCTTGGGGCATATGACGTGTTGGTCCGGAGCGCACACATGAATGGGAATGCACCATTGCGGCATGTTCTCGGTGGCCGCGGACAGCAGGGGGAGGCAGCAAGGCTTCGGCTGTCGCTTCAGAATCCAAATGTCGATCGAAACCACCATGGCCGGCGGCATTTCGCAAATGTCGATCAGCTGCGGGGGCAAGTCTGGGTGTTTTGTCATGATTTGTGACGAGGACACCGCCCATGTTTCTGTACTCTCCCTCGGCAGCGCATGCTTGTGAGCCCCGCACCATCATCAGAGGATGCCTGTTTCGACCGAGGCGGAGGGGACACAGAAAGCTTCTGGACCAAACAGGAACATGGCCATGGGTCAAGCAAGCATGGTGGCGAGGGCGTGGCAGAAGCCATCAGTCAGTCGGGTATCGCTAATGGCCCAAGGCAACGCGGGTGCCAAATTGCCGAGGGCTAGGCAGATGCTGTGCTCGGCTCTCGCTCTACAAGCGGCCGAGTGAGTTTCATTACCCTTGGTAAAAGGTACGTCTGGTCCTGTCTCCTGTCATCCTTGACGAGCTAAGGAACACATGAGCCGGGTTGCCCATCCTCCCTCGCTTCGGGTTCCTGCTCCAAGGGTGGCTGCGAGGTTGTTCAGAAGAATACCTGCAAATTGTCAAGCGTTCCCTCGCCGTGGGCGTTATTCCTACATGCGCAACATGGACCCCAAGAACGATCGAGGTGCCAAGTGCTGGTACGAACCAACCTTGACGAGTCACTAGCCATTGCCCAAACCAGGGCGAATCCGGGTGTGGCTCGTCGCGAGCCCGCCGCTGTGGTTTCACAGCCAGGAACCATGTCGAAGATCGTCGGCCACGCTTAGATTGCAGCGAAAATACCTCCCTCTCCTGCGGCCGGTCCATGCCTGCCACTGACGGCTTTCCTTTTTGGGAGCACTATCGATTGGGTGATTAGTTGCCGAGACCCCTTCCCTGGATTTACCCCGGACACGCCCCATGGCGTGCCTCTCATTGCCAGGATCCTCAATGGATTTGTGTTTGCTGTTCACAGCAG
The DNA here is from genome assembly GCA_001021365.1 of Stachybotrys chartarum. Classification (NCBI taxonomy): domain Eukaryota; kingdom Fungi; phylum Ascomycota; class Sordariomycetes; order Hypocreales; family Stachybotryaceae; genus Stachybotrys; species Stachybotrys chartarum. The sequence goes on along the minus strand of LDEE01000002.1, from coordinate 2,514,751 downwards.
ACTGCCCTCTCATCTTGATCTTAACCCTTATAACCTTGGCCTCGGTGCTAACCATCTATCCCAACCAATGATCTGCAGAAATTCGCATCATCAAGCAGGAGCCGATGAAATGCACATCAGCCGGGATAGTGTCGCTCCAAACACCGTCTCGGGGTTGTGTCGGCACCTCCTGATCCTGTGGAAGATCATCCCAACGATCGACAGACCACAGCGTCATTCGTCGTTTAGCATTTCTCTGGCCCCGTGCGCAGATGCCAATCAACCCGCAATGGCGCTCACGACGGGTGTATAGGACAATTGACAACCCAAGGTAATTACGAAGGATGGCCAAAGCTCTTCCAAGACCAGAAGACGATGGAACGCTTCCACTGCGCCTGTAAGCGGCGCATAGCACACTCACGGTGTTGTCGATGGCATTCTACGTGGCAGGTTGAGGTAGACCACCTTTACAATCTTGGTAGGCTCGCCGTGGCTTAATACCAGGCAGGTAATAACCGCCGCGGATTTACGCCGCACGGGAGTTTTCGATTTGGTCGAGAAACCACGTGTGACCGATGTCCTGCCTGGAGGATTCGATTCACTAGGCCAGGGGGCGAGTCTTCTTTCAAAACCCCTGTACTTCGTACTTTGGTACGCTTCCTCGCAAGCTTGCCGTACGCACAATATCCTTGCTTGGGCGGCGGTCAAAGGAAGTCGCAGACAGTGTCACCGCTGTCCAGAGAATGGGCAACAGATCAATGTTCGGCAATGCCAGTCTGGCCCTGGGTTGACAAGGTGGTGCATGAGCCTCGCCCACCACAGCTCGCCTCGGCAACGCTCTCGGTCTTTGGTCGCTCGCCTAAATTTAGACGACGGGCTTGATCAACCCATTACCCCAAAGCAGACGGCTATCCCTGCGTGGCCCCCGACGTCCTTGCCATGCAGCAGCGAGCGTGCAGGGGGGCTGCAGGGCCTTGCTTGGCAAGTCCCGGATTACCTGGTCGTCAGCCGGTAAATTTCCCAAAGGACATTTCGGGGCTTCCACGTTTCGTGTCGACAAATGTGCATGGTGCGTCTGGGATATTGCACCGTCAACTGGTCCTGGAAAGAGGTTAGGGTTGGGGAGCGAGCCCTTGTCAACTCCTCCAGAAATCACTCGCGGATTTCTACGTCTTTGACCAGTCTCGCCCACAAAGCCCGGTCGGTAAGGTAACTCATGCACCGGATTGTTATCCATGTACGGTATGTGGGGAGTGCCAGCACGAGTCCGGAGCTTTGCCCCAAGACAAGTCAAGATGGAAGGCACCGAGCCTTTTGGGCTTGGGGTACTACCGAAGTCCCAAACCAGCGGTGCCCAAGGTTCCATCCCGCATGCTTCTAATCCTTACCGCCGAAGCGGCAATTGGGGGGGGGGAGGCTTGTGCATGTGAGCCGTGTCTGACGGTGAAATCAGTTTGGCGTCTCCGCACCGAGCAGCCTGCCATGACTGTTGCAGCCGCAGGTACATGCACCCATGTGTCGTGTGCTGGCTCTCAGCTGTCCGGAGAAGAGGGATAAATTGAATTGAAAATGTGGGAAGGCAAGCAGCCCATCGTCGCCATCTGCTCTGACAACTCGCCAGAAGAGATGGTCTCGCTTAGGACGAGCATGCCGGCACGTAGGTCGTCTATGTGATTGGGCTGGCAGACGGGAAACCGCTCATCCGTGCATCAGATCTACAGTCCTTTCTGGCAGGGGTTCGGCTCATGGAAGAAGGGGTTGATGGACGACTTCATTTCGAATGATGGCCAAGCATGCGCAATGTAACCAGCTCCGGTACCAGCTGCGGAAAGCCTGCTGCCCGGCGCAAATGACGGCTTTCATGTTCATTGTTCATGATACACGGCTCATCTCGGATCTCGTCAATTAGAAAATGGTATTCCTGAGCAAATCCCACAAGTGGATTCCAACGGGGCTGCCGGGGCAGGGCGGCCGCATGGGACAAAGGCGTTAATTACCATGTCCGGGCTGGGCCTTTCTCATTTGTCCTTTCACGGAGTCAATGACTTGAAGCGGGTGAAGGCTCGCTGCTCACCCCCCGTCGTGATGCAGCGCAGTCCCTTGCTCGTCATCGACGATAGGATCCCATGCTTCTGGCCAGCAATGGAGCGTGTCTGCGTGGGAACCCTCACGCGATTCCACATTGACAGGGCAGGCACGAGAGTAGCCGTTCGGATCTCGCCGGAAGATACATCGGCACCGTCACAGTATGAAGAGTACAAAGTTGGGATCGTGATAAAACAGGCAGACACTGGGCAGCATCCGGCGGCTGCCTTGTTTGGCCACAAGCATAGTTCAGCTTGCCAACCAATCTAACGGGTCGGGTCATCTGGTCTACGTTGCCAGCATGAAGCATGCTCACTCAGGCTGCACGTATTCTACCACGGCAACTCTCACGAAGCTCTGGCGTCTTCGGCACGTTGCAAAGGATCGCCGGCTAGACCCGGCCTTCTAAAAACAGATGCGAGGCAACGGCTGAAGCTGTTTTTGCGGTCGTCGACGGGCTGCTGACGCCGGCTGATACGTTCGCCGGCTTGACCACTTTGGAATAGGTAGGAGTGCTCTTGTCCAATCTGGCAGGAAAGCCGGTCTTCCCATGCCGTAACGGAGTCATCTCGCGCAACCTCCCCTGCTAGGGGTAGGAAGAGACGATATGCTCCAAAGAAAGCCTGCATGTCGCCGCCAACGGAGCCGGGCTCTTTCCCCCGTTCCAAGCTACCATGGTCGACGACTTACTGGCATACGGTATCTTGGGTGCGGTACGGTCGCGGTACGGTCGCGGTTGCGGCTTGCGGTTGCGGCTTGTGGTGTGCGCTTCTGCATGCCGCGCTGCCTGGTCTCGTTGCAGTATTACTATTACTGTACAACGGCTGTCGCTATCGTGCACATGCTGTGCCAGGTTGAGCGGCAGTTTTTCCCGCTTCAGGCCTGCACGGCATATGCCGGCCATGCTCGATGGGGGCTCAGAAGCGTCTAGGGGTAGGCTGTAGGCGACAGGGCTGCGCGGGGAATCGCTGATAGTCCTGCAGGGCGGCATGTGGCACGACATGCGGCGTTCCATGTGCGGTGTTTCTCCGAGTACGACGCGGGCGGCAAGGGAGTCCGGCGGCACAGCCAGTTATTGTTCTTGTGACACCCTGCAATGCACATGCTGTGCGCACATGCCGGGCGGTTATTGTTGGGGGGGGGGGCCAGTGCCGACTCTCGCTGAGCTGTCGGTTTCTCGTCGCCTTGACGAGCAGGTTTCTGTTCTCTGGTGTGGCATACCAGATACCTCACCCGGGCATCATTTATACCAGCCACACAGCCGGCGGGAAGATGGGCCACGACCTCCGACTCCCCATACAGCCAACACACCATCCTGGCATTGGCGGACGTCACGTTCCACCTAGGTTGTGTCCTGTGGTGCTTGTACCACGGTGGGGGGGGGTTGCAGTATGTACACTATTCCTGCTCGTTGCGAAGAAGATGGTCTTGTGTAACCGACGTCAACAGTTTCGACGAATGATGCTCTCGTCCGGGGTGTCCTCTGTGCGCCTCCTTGGAGAGGTGTCGTGGTTTCCATGCAAGTGACGAGCATCACACAGCCCCTCGCGGATCGGTTGTCCAGACGACGATGAAGAGGATGCGACTGCAGTGTCCTCGGTCGCAGTTTCGGGTGCGTGACGGGCTGTAGCCAGCGTTCTGGAGGCAGCCATCGGGCCTATGATGGGACACACCTCGGTACGGCTTAGGCGTTGTGCCGCGGCAACAGCCCACGTCAACCCCCCTCGTTAGGTTGAGCAGTCGAGAGGGACGAGTGGTTTAAGACGTATAGCTTCGTTCTAACTGGTTCAGTGACGATATACAGGAGGGCCCTCCACATCGGACAGGCACAGCAGTCGTGCAACACACGAGCTGTCATTCAAGCGGCTCGCCTAGATCGTGCTTGCGCAACGTTTGCCTAGCGGGTTTTGGCTCGCACGTTGTTCATGCGGCTACGTGTGTAAGTGTGTTCATGTTTCCGACGACGCTGTGCCACAACCCGCGGACAATTGTTGAAGAATGAAGAGGGGGGGGGAGGGCAAGCCTGCCCAGGCCACAGATTGTGGATGATATTGAGTCATCGTCGCCGATACGGGTGTTGACCTTGTCCACCTGTGACTCGCTTGGTCCACCGGATTTGGGAATGCGGATGGCGTCGTGGGGAAACAGGTAGTTGTGTTGCGTCAGGAAGCTTCCCGTGTGCTCGAGTGACACGCGGGCTCGGTTCGACGCGTGTGGGCAGCACGATCATGGAGACTTGGAGCGGCTGGTGGGGCGGGCAGGCCGGTTCGGCCGTCTGCTGGTTGTTTGGGTACTCGAGTGTGGTGTTGGCCTGTGTAAGTGCTGTTCACCAAGCGTTGGCCGTACGATGGCGGTTCGAGCTGGTTGAGTATCAAGGCAAGAAGGTTGATCTGCCATTGTGCACCGCTGGCAGGTAGCACTTCAACTCGCCCTGGGCACCTCAACCCAGACGGCTCGTGACGAGGTTCGCTTGGTGGATGCCGGCGTCTGAAGATTGGCCGAGACGTCGCTCATGGTGTTGACGGTACGCCACGTTGCGGTCTCGCTTTGTTCTGTCCTAAAGCACAATCAGTTACGATACAGGAATCCCTTCCGCCACAAGGTTGCTTTTGTACCGCCTTGGCTGCTTCGATCTCGAGTGACGACCATGGAGTAGCTGCAACGATGTTGTTGGCAGCCAGCACGGCAACGGCCCGGAACGGTCGTGTGCTTGTATAGGGTAGCCACGCAGTTTCTAGCGAAGCAGGTTTCTGGTCCCGACGCCTCCGAGACCCTGGTCGCGTTAGCGCGAGGCGGCGCTGTAAATCAGGGGCCCCCAAGCCCAATTCGAGCGAGGCCAGTGCCGGGAGATGGGATGACGCTTTGTTTGATTGATGCAGATGATTTTACCTTGCGGACCGATCCAGCTGCAGACATTGCCTCGTCGTAACCTCCGAGCACCCGGCCGACCCGATGGCTTCGCCGTGAATTTTAAGTTCCTGCCTCTGCCGTTTTATTCGCCTGTGCCTGCCAGCTCGACCATCGCGTCTTTTCTCGACTGCGACGGCCGCCATGTTCGAACTGCTCAAAGCCTGCACGGGCTTCCTCACGCCCATCTTCCTCATCCTCTCCCCCGTGCTGTCCTACAGCGACCAGGCCATGTCGATGCACCGCAACAAGACCAGCGCCGGCTTCTCGCTCGACATCCCGCTGATTATGCTCGTGGCATCCCTCATGAGGTTTGGCCCGCCCGCCCGCTCGCCCGTCCGTTTCCAAGTCTCCCTAGGGGGTTAGGGAAGGGGGGGAGGGGAAAGCGTTCTTGATACGGAGAATAACACGTCTTTCTGCATGGGTTTAGGATATTCTACTGGCCCGGCGCAAGGTTCGACACGAGCTTGCTGATACAGGCTTTCATCATGGTGGGCATGCAGGTCGTGCTGCTCAAGATTGCGCTGGACCATCGGCCGCCGCCGTCGAATAAGGGGGGCGAGACGGGAGTGCCATTTGCGGGTGCGCATGATGCTGGCTTCACGGGGCTGCAGAGGCCATACAACTTTTGGCAATGGCGCTCGCCCAAACCGTTAGTTGCCTCCCCCCCCTTTCGCCGTTGCGAATGCAGAGCGTGTATTCTACAATTGGCGATGAGCTTGGACTGACCGAGGACTCGGCGATGTAGATACTGGCAGTTTCTCGTATGCCTCCTCGCCGGCCTAACGGCCTGCGAGCTCCTCCTCCGACCGCTGCCGGGCGTATACTCGGCCTACTCGGTCCTCATAGGGTACCTGGGCCTCTCGGTGGAGGCGGTGCTGCCGCTCCCGCAGGTGGTGGCCAACGCGCGGACCAAGTCGACCCGGGGCTTCCGGCCGTCGGTGCTGGCCAGCTGGCTGGCGGGCGACGTGATGAAGATGTTCTGGTTCTTCACGGCGACGTCGACGATCCCCTGGGCGTTCAAGCTGTGCGCCATGTTCCAGGCCGTCTGCGACTCGCTGCTGGCGGCGCAGTACCTGAGCTACGCGCAGGCCGACACGGTCATCAAGGGCCATCCGGTTGAGCTGGGGGAGGTTGCCGGGGGGTTTGGACGCGGGGCGGAGGATGGGAAGGGCGCGTTGTCCTTTGGCGACAGACGCACGCCGTAGACGTGAATAGAATAATGATAATATCACTGGTGAGAGCTGGTGTGTATACGGAACAGGCCCGTCGAGGGCAGGTGGATGGATGGATGTTGAGGTGAATGTAACGTGTCGGGGTGTTCTCGCTGCAGGCAGAACCCAGTAGACGACCTAAGCCACACGAGGCTCAGTCTCGCATGGGAACTCCAACGACAGAAAGGCAGAAGCCGTCGTTGCTTGGAATATTACGATACAGGGACGCATGGGTCTGGGCTGCGCAGTGTGTGTGCTCAGTGGTGCTGCTGCGACGTGCGTTAAGAAGAGTTAACGCAGTACCTTGCCAGCACGTCCACGGGGACGGCACCAGCCGGAACCAGACCAGGAAATACACCAGGAATCACGATGTACACGCACCGTGCGAGGGTAGAATACTACGACTCCCATTTTCTACGTGGAAATAAATCAGCAATGTCGGTTGTGCTGGGGTGGTGTCGCTGCTGGTGACGGTGGCGCTCTATCTAAACCGCACCCTCTGCGCAGAGGATCCCCCCCCAGCCACCCGACTTCTCGTCTGCCGACCACCAGTAAGGCTGCCTGGATTCGCCACTGGGCCTGCAGCCGACAAGCTGCCTGTTGCATCTGAGCTGGTTTCGAAGCACCGCTGCATTATCATACCCCTTCCGTCCATGTCTTGTTGTTGACGGAGATTCATCATCGTCGTCTGGCTAGTTGGGGCCAGGTTCTTACTTACGTAGCAAAGCCTCTCTGCTGGTATCCAACAACCAACGTTCACCTTTGGATCGTTGTTTCTTCGAGTCTCAGTGAAACGAGAAGCAAGGAATACCCATTCGAGTCTTTGTTGGGCTTGCTGCAACGCTTCTTACATATAGGGATTACAGCATAACAGCAACTCATCTCACATCTCACGGTCCTCCTTATCTCACGTTCGATACCGAGAACCACGAGCATACCGGGCCTCACTGAGCATCCTCCGGCTGGCCTCATCTTGACCATCTCAGGCGGGTTATTCTATACGAAAGAGTAAGTTGATACAAGTTCTTACACATGTGCAATTCTGTTGATCACAACGGCTCCTCCAAATACTAACAGCCTCTAAAACAGCTTCCCACCGGTTTATTCTTCTGCTACATCTTATTGCGAAATTCACGGTGAGTAGCCCGTCAACACAACCGTTTCTGCTTCACCGTCAGCCCCTGTATATGTTGCTCGCCCATCCACCTCACCTTGCTCAGCAGCTGCCCAGGCGCTGTGCCAGCTGGCAACCCTTACCAGCTCAACTCCCTGCTCCTGCGGCCAGATGCACGGTTTTCTTTCAAGACACAAACTTCACTCTTCCCTCCCAGGTAGCTCTGGTTTTCTATCCCTCTATCATCACTGCATCTTCTTTGTGCTTTGGTCTCGTGAATAGGCATTGAGCGCGCTTGCACCCTCGCACTCCCCTCTTCACATCTCATCTTGCACATCTTCAACCAGTTCACGCCTAGCATCTGCTCTGGTTACTTGAACACGTCGATCGCGTTGTTCTGCTATCTGGTGGCGGATCTCGCGATATCTTCTCGATCCTTTCATCTGACCACGGAGCCTACAGTTTCGCAACCTCAACCGCCGTGGGGTCACGCGCACTCCGAAGACGAATCCAGCACCTCGAATAGTCAATCGCAATGTACGTTCACCGGGGGAGCGAATGATGGGATTCGTTTTGTTTCTTCGTGCCCAGTTCTCACGCAATGCCATACGGCGCGTGATTTCTCTTTTCGACTTACCCAAACCTCATGCCTACAAATTCGCATTCCCTGGTTGAATTGGCCGCTTTCATCCATGCCAGTTGCTGACTGTCGAATCAGACCTGCAAAGACCACCTTCGACATACGCAGGATGGCTCCTCAATCGGCCAAGGCCAACTACAAGTCGTACGAGGCTCAGGCCCGTATGGTCCGCGCCATTGTGGCCGCTCACCCGGACGTCAAGTGGAACTACAAAGGTAAGCAAAGACGTTTCTATCATGTCCTCGTTTCAGATCAGGAAAGGGAGTACATTCGCTTTTGTTATTCGGGACGAAGCTAACAGCTTCGTCCCAGAAATCACGGCATGCTACGGCTCCGACATGACCGAGCACGCGCTCAACCATCGGTTCCGCCGCCTTCGCGCGCACTGCTCCATCATCCGCGAGGGCCGCAAGGAGGGTCTTGACATGAAGGACCTCCTGCTGGATCTCCCTGACAAGCAGGAAGCCGTGGACAAGAACAGTACGCGCACTCTCCCAGTGTTCTGGGGCTGCTGAGCCTTCTCCCAAACGGACAATCCTGATCAGGGATGATCCGTTGGACGAGGCTAGCCTTTCTTTCTTTCTTTTCTTTCTTTTCTTTTTTCCCGTTCCTGCATGGCTAACTGATTTTCGCGTTGTAGATATTGCCAAGTACTTTGGGGAGTCGACGGCCGACGGGATCCAGTTCCAGTTCCGCGGCATCAAGAAGGACGTCCAGCGCCTGAAGGACGTTGAGAAGGCTGGCGGCGACGTCGCTCGCTGCCTGAACCTCGGCGCCGGCACCGGCACCGGCACGGCCGTCTCTACCCCTACCCACATCAAGGCACCCCGTCCGTCGGGCTCTCGATCGACGGGGGGCAAGCGCAAGAACACATCGCCCATCAAGCGGTCCCAGTCCGACGACGAGGACATGGACGACGACGACATTGACTCGTGGAGCGTCAGGGACGAGGAGGAAGAGTCGCCCTCCAAGCGCGCCAAGAACGGAGCGCTCCCGGGCCAGAAGAACGGGACTCCCTCGCGCCGGGCCGCCGTCAAAGCTGCCGCTACCATCGCAGACGCGACCGCGGAGCTCCAGGCCGGCGAGGACTCATCAGACGAGCTCATGACGCCCACCAGCTTCCGCGCCCCCAAGGCCCCGGCCGTGGTCAAGACGCAGCCCACGGCCGCCCCGTCCCTCTTCGGCAACGTGCCCGAGCGCCAGGCGTACACCAACCCGGCGCCCGATGCGCTTCGCGACCAGCACATCTTCAACAGCAGGGGGGCCGACGCCTACCTGGGCGGCGACTTCATCAACACGTCTTTCTCGTACGACGAGGGTGCGCGGTACGGCGAGAGCTTTGACGACGGCGAGATCTGATGCTGCTGCCGTGTGCTTGTTATCGTCGCAGCACCTTCATCACCTGCTGCCTTGGGACGCTGTGAAAGAAAGAGCCACGATGTAGGAAAGACATCACTCAGAGGCCCCTTTTCACATACAAATACCCCTGTTGCTATTCCCCCTTTCACCCCGGTCATGCTTGAGCAAGTTTACCTTCCCACGATGCATTTCGATTCCCAATGTTCTTACCACCCCCCCCCNCCCCCCCCCCCCCCTCTACACGGCCGCAGCAGAATACTCGGCCCGTGAAGACAAAGCACATGGCCCCCTTTTCCTTTTTCCGCCTCTACTCGACATTCGAAGGCATATACCCAACAAACGCCCCTTGATAGATTCGTCTGGTTTTCTTTCTCTTCTCGCAGTGCTTGGAAAGAGGGGATGGATATTGAATTGGCTTCGGACGGCGCAGCGGATTTCTCATTTGTATGATGGAGGGTTGCGAAGGAAGGTTATGAAGAAAATATGATGGCTTTTTTGCTCGCTACTCGTGAATCAGACGCAGTTTCCACGATAGTGATTCCTATGCTGCGCTGTGTACAAGACAACCAGTTCTCTTTATACAATTCGCTAAACATAAGTGTGATGGACAGTTGTAGATGCTGTGTTTGTTCCTAATTTGCCACACACGGCTCCGCTGCTGACCAAGTTTCCAACTCATCGCCGAAGCATTATCCAAACGTACGTGCTACAGTAACGGGTAGCTTCTGGAAACGACCTGATCCTGAATGTATCTCTTTACCGCTGCCCTTTGCGCATTCATGACGCATCTCCGAACCCCGGCTGCTAATCCATCTATGCATCCTACGCCCCGAAAGCCCAAGCCCCCTTTCCGTGTTCTGACCTAGCACATGGAATTGTCACATAAACCCATGACCAAAAATAAAGGAAGTGGGAGGATGAAGACCCGTCATGATCTACTGCATCAGAAGGTCCCACAGCGCATTCTTCTCGATGTAGTCGTGGTGAATGACATTGACGAGCCAGTAGTCGGCCTTGATGCCGTTGAGAAGCTTCTCGCTGCCCGAGTCGCGCCGGTACACCTTGGCCCACTCGCCCCAGATGCCAAACGCCTCCTCGGCCCACGCGCGGAAGCTCACCTCCTCGATGATGGTGGGCGTCACAATCTCCTTGCCTGGGAACACTCCCCAGGTTACTGCGTTGGTGCTCGACTCGGCGTGGTCGCCGCTTGCGTTTCCGCTCGCGTCCGAGGACACGAAATTACCTGCCGCGTTGGCGGCGTAGAAGCAGACGTGGTCCTTGACGTCGGGGGACCGGAGCTTCTCCTGAAGCGTCGCCCACTCTGCCGAGGGGAGGAAGAACTCGACAAAAGCTTTTTGGAAGACGAAGCCGTTGCCCGGGCCCCAGCCGAATGTCTGATCGCTCGAGGGCAGGCCGTTGACGGCGGGCTGGGAGGCCACGGTCCACCAGCCCTTGGAGTTGAGGTTGGTGAGATGTGGCTTGATGGACGATGATTCGGCAAGCAGCTCTTCCTCACTCCAGGGTATTGCCGTAAGCTCCCCCCGGATATGCTTTACAAACAACTGGTTGATGTCCTGCGGAGTCTCCGGATAGCCCCATATCCTGGTCGCTTGCGTGACGGACATGTGTAGGCTCACGCCGTAACCGTCAATCTCGCCGTACGCAGGAGACCGGGCGTCTCCAAAACGACCGTTGGGGAAGTCGTCCCACGTAGCCTCTCTGCCCAGGGCGCCCTCGCCCTCCGATATTGCCAACGTGTTGGCGCGGGAGTTTATCCCTCCGGCAGGTATGCCGGCTTCCTGTCCGCTGACTTCCCATTCCGGATGAGCTGGGTTTCGAGATTCCACAATGACCCGATCGTGAGGATCCGAGCCTACAGAGGAGTGTCTCCTGGAAGTGCGGGAATGTGTGTGCTTGGACGGAGGCTCAGAACCGTTGACTGTGATTCGAGGGCCGGCTGTCTCGTCATCCACTAGCGCTTCCTCGTTGTCCGCAGGGTCGGGTATGAGATTTGACCTTTCGAGGATGAACGAAACTGCCTTCTCTAGGTTGAGTGTGTAGAAATGGAACCCCTGGGGACCGGGGCTCCGGCTCTTGACTTCTTTAATCTGCTCCACGAGCTCGCTCAGGATGTCAACGCCCACTTCCTTGACTTTCTCGTCATCTCCCTTGACAGCGTCCAGACGAGCCATGATGCTTTCGGGCACTTTTGCGTGACTTAGCTTCGTGGTTCGCTTGATCATTTGGTAACTCTGGATCGGCATAAGGCCCGGAATTATCGGCATTGTCTTGAAAGCACCGCTGGGATGTTCTCTTAGTATCTTCTCGAACTTGTCGTAGGCTTCAATGTCGAAGAAGAGCTGCGTCATGATGAAGTCGGCGCCGGCCTGAACCTTGTCCACCAGGTAAGGCAGGTCGTGTTCGAGACTTTGACCTAGCGGATGGCTTTCCTCGGCATGTCCCTCTGGGTACGCTGCCACGCCAATGCAAAAGTAATCCCCATGCGTCTCTCGAATGTACTTGACCAGGTCTACCGCCCATGTGAATCGTTCGCGTCCGTCGTCCAGGTCCTCGTCGGGATCTCGATATTCGTCGTTGCGCGGCGGATCTCCCCTGAGGGCCAGGATGTTGCGGATCCCGAGAGCCTTGGCGTCTTCGAGTGCCTTGTCGATCAGGCGAGGGCTCATGTTTGTGCAGGTAAGGTGGAGGCACGTGGTCAGGCCCAGTTCGCGTTGGCAGAGTTCGGCCAGTTCCAGGGACTTTTGGGAAGTCGAGCCGCCGGCGCCCCAGGTGACGTTGACGAAGAGTGGCCGCAGGGCTCGCTCCATGCGGTGCAGGCGTACTCGTAGGTTGGAGAAGCCCATGGCGGTCTTTGGGGGGAAAAACTCGAGCGAGAAGTAGCTGCCGCCGGCCGGCAAGGCGGCGATCTTGTCTGTGATTTTGTCCATTGCAAGTATAGTATAATATAGCAATGGCTGGGAGTCGCAGGAGGAGAGGTTCGCCTAGGAAGTCGCAGCGCTTCTTGAAGGGGGTTTTGTCGAGCGGCGAGATATCAGATCCTCCTCGACAACGACAAGGCTGTAACCTGAGAATAATTGACAACAGCCAATAAACAATGCTGGCCTACTGGGAAAAGCCTGGGCCAGAGAAAGCGGGCGGAAACCGGCAAGCTTGAAACAACCAGACCGCGACCGGGAACCCGTTGACTGTTGGAGGCGACTTTTCTCCCAGACGTTGGCATGGCGGGGCAGTTTTTTTCGTGGCGGGGTTGCGATGTCGCTGCATCGGGGGGCAGCTGCCGATGCAGGGCCCAAACGCCATTTCCACTTTGAGACAACCTGATCCGAGCTTCAGCAGCGCAGCTCATCCGAGCTAAGCTCTTTCAGGACTTTGCGCGTTTGCTTGTCCATAATATTTGATTCGTCTCCTGGACAAGCTTGAGGTCACCACTCTTGTTGCTTGGCCCTCCTACGTCTGATGAGCGGATCGGAGGAGACCTTCACGACGGACAGTACGACATGAAAGCGACACTCTGAAGCATGCAGTTGCAACGCGCAAGCCATGCGACCTGTAGCGGGTTGCGCCTCGCCTCCCTCTACCGCGGCTCTGCCCCGACGGCTCTCAGCCGATCATGGCCAAACACCAGACACGCGGCATTCCCTTTCCGAGCCTCTCGAAGACCATACTCCTTGGATCTGAGGACGCTCGACGAGAAATGGCGCAAGGCATGGAAGGCAGCCGAGCCTAGCGGTACTGACCACGGCGACAACACCAAATTCGTGCTGCCCATGTTCCCGTACCCATCTGGCACCCTACACCTTGGACACCTTCGCGTCTACACCATTGCCGATGTCGTCGCTCGCTACCACAAGCTTCGGGGCGATAACGTCATGCTCCCGATGGGCTGGGATGCCTTTGGTCTCCCGGCCGAGAACGCCGCGTTGGAGAGGGGTGTACCGCCCGCGGCCTGGACGAAGCAGAACATAGCCAAAATGAAGGAGCAGCTGGATATGATGAATGGGAGTTGGAATTGGGAACGAGTACGTGCCGGTTGCTTAGATGACCGAACGCGAGCTTACCACTGCCACACAGGAAGTGACAACCTGCAACGCCGACTTCTACAAACACACCCAGAAGCTGTTCCTCATGCTCCACGAACGCGGCCTCGCTTACCAATCGGAAGCCGAGGTCAACTACGACCCCGTGGATAAGACCGTATTGGCGAACGAGCAGGTCGACGCCAACGGATACTCGTGGAGGTCTGGCGCAAAGGTCGAAAAGCGGAAGCTCAAGCAGTGGTTCCTGGGCATATCCCAGTTTCGCGAATCTCTACTGGCCGATCTCGAAGTGCTGGCCAAGGATAATGCCTGGCCTGAGCGAGTCTTAACGCAGCAAAAGAATTGGCTGGGCAAGTCCACGGGCGCCATGATCAAGTTCCCCCTCTTGGCCATGGGTGGAGACGTTGGGGCGGCCGTTGAAGTCTTCACGACCCGGCCCGACACCCTTTTTGGGGTTCAGTACCTTGCTCTGGCCAGTACACACAGGGCTGTTGTGGCGCTGGCCGCCGGCGACCCCGAGCTGCAGGCTTTCCTCGACACGTTGCCGGGCCTCCCTCCCGACTCCAAGGTGGGCTATCTCTTGCCCCAGATCCGGGCCATCAACCCTCTGGCATACCACGAAGACACGCCGGACGCGACCAAATCCTCCATTCCTGTTTATGTGGCGCCCTATGTCCTGGGAGACTATGGCGAAGGCGCCGTAATGGGGGTTCCCGGACACGACGCTCGGGACCATTCTTTCTGGAAGCACCATCACGACAACCAGCCTGTGCGGTTTGTGCTGGCCGCTTCAGAGGACGAGTCAACGTCAACTCTCAAGAATGAGCCCTTCCTCGACCACGGAGTCATGACCGAGCATAGCGGTCCCTTCCAAGGCAAATCGTCTCTCGAAGCCGGACAGATCATGGTGCGCATGCTCGAGGCCGCCAATCTCGCCAAACCGACCGAGCGATGGCGCCTCCGCGATTGGCTCATCAGCCGTCAAAGGTATTGGGGCGCTCCCATCCCAATCATACACTGCGATTCGTGCGGTGCCGTTTCGGTTCCCGACGAGGACCTTCCGGTCCGGCTGCCAGAGGTGGACAAGCACTGGGCGGAGGGCAAAGTGGGCAATGCGCTGGAGCAGACCCCTGACTTTGTCAACACCACCTGCCCGAAGTGCAAAGGGGCCGCTCGCAGAGACACTGATACCATGGACACGTTTGTGGACTCGAGCTGGTACTTTGCGCGGTTTGCTGATCCGCACAATGAGCACCAGCTGTTCTCGCCTGAGGCAGGGAAAAGACTCCCGGTTGATATATACATTGGCGGCATCGAGCATGCCATTCTACACCTGCTCTATGCCCGGTTCATCTACAAGTTCCTGGCCACCACTCCATATTTGCCCCAGTACCCCAACGACGGCGCGGCACCTGCGGAGCCGTTTGAGCGGTTGATAACCCAAGGCATGGTTCACGGCAAGACGTACATTGACCCTGAAAATGGCAAATTCCTCAAGCCCGATGAGGTGGATCTCTCAGATCCCCTGAAGCCCATGGTGGTGGCCACGGGAGCGCCTGCCACGGTCAGCTTCGAGAAGATGTCGAAATCGAAACACAACGGCGTCGATCCAACAGGGTTCATTGCGCAGTACGGCGCAGACGCCACGAGAGCGCACATGCTGTTCCAGGCACCCGTAGGGGACGTCCTCAACTGGGACGAGGCCAAGATAGCCGGGGTCACCAGATGGCTACACAAACTTCACGACCAGATTGTCGAAGTGGCCAAGACTCCCGAGAGTGTCGCCCCTGTCAAGGAGTATCTAACAGCCCAGTCCGCGCAGGTGAAGACCATGGACAAAGCGCAACTCGCTGCGTGGGATGCGGAGGCGGGGCTCTGGCGGGAGGCTCAACGCACGATTGATTCGGTCAGGGCATCGTACGACGAGAT
Organism: Stachybotrys chartarum; assembly: GCA_001021365.1. Lineage (NCBI taxonomy): Eukaryota > Fungi > Ascomycota > Sordariomycetes > Hypocreales > Stachybotryaceae > Stachybotrys > Stachybotrys chartarum. The sequence goes on along the minus strand of LDEE01000002.1, from coordinate 2,499,466 downwards.
CTACTCGCTGAACACGGTAGTGTCGGACTTGATGACTCTCACCAACACCCTGGTAGGCGCACGAAAGGCAGGACCCGTCATCAGACGAGAGACTGCCAGCATCATCATCCGCCTCGTGGCACCCATCACACCAGCTTTCGCAGAGGAATGCTGGAGCATGCTGCACCCCTCGGCAGGGTCAATCTTTGATTCGGGCGGTTTCCCCGCGTCGGACGACACCGTCGACCTGGTCAAGGCGCGACAGCAGTCGTGCGCCGTCCAAGTCAACGGCAAGGTGCGGGGGGTGGTTACGATTCCGCCCCCGCCGGCGCATTTGGAGGGCGATGCGCTCCGCGACTGGATGGTGTCGGAGATCTTGAAGACGGAGGAAGGGAAGTCCAAGTTCAGCCAGGGCGCGTACAGCCTGGACAAGGCGAAGAAGGTGATTGCTGTGCCCGGGGGGAAGGTGATTAACTTTGTGTTGTAACATCATATGTATGCTATGGTGATGCGCTGTGAGATGCTGCGGACTTGTATGTTGGATACCAAATGTAAGGAAACCTACCATTGTAGATGCAATGGTGCTCACAAGATTTGTTCTTCAACCATGCTCCTTGGCCATAAAAACACCTGAAATCCCCTCCTCCTGGCAAGGCACGACTGTCAGGTGGTTAGGGGTGGGCCTAGATACCAAAGCCAAGACGCAGTAGACGTTGGAAGTACGCAGCGATCAAGAGGTCTATCAAGAGGTCTAGAATCAGACGCAACTCCATTGCCCCCGAACATGCATTCTAAGCCAAAGGCGCAAACACACCATCCCCGTCTAGTCTATCCTCCTCTCCTCATCCGGCAACAAGCTGTCCTCCTCCCCGCTCCTCGCCTCGCCGCCCTTCCGATACACGACGTAATGCTGCAGGATGAACAGCGCGTCGTAGGCCATGCTCACGTTGCCCAGCGCGAACTTGACGGGGTTCCCCGTGATGCCGCTCCAGTCGCCCTGGCGGTAGCTGTCGATGCCCTGCTGCGAGACGCTCAGGACGCCGCCGGCCACGTCGAGCAGCACCTGCCAGATGCTCCAGCCGGCGGTGCTCTTGTTGCGCCAGTTGGCCACGAGCTGCGGGGTGTACTTGACGAGGGTGATGACGAGCTTGACGTAGCCCAGCGCGTACACGACGTCCAGCTCGCACCAGTCGGTGCGCGGGTCGGCGTCGCGCCACTCGGAGCGCGCCCCCACGACGAGCATGAAGCTCAGCAGCACGCCCAGCACGGACCCCGCGGCGACGCCCAGGATGAAGCGGCTGGGCTGCCGGCCGGCGGCGGCGGGCGCGAACCCCCAGGCGCGCGCGCCGACGAGGTACTGCGAGGTGGTGAGCAGGGACAGCAGCAGCGCGTGCAGGGCGAAGGTGACGTCGTTGAACTGCACCGTCGGCGTCAGGCCGCGGTGGCGCGCGGCGTACTGCGCGCGCACCGTCGCCGAGTAGTAGAAGGCGAGGTTGGAGGCGAGGTACGACGCGAAGCCTAGAAGCAAGCGGTCCCCAAGGGGGGCCCCCCCGCCGTCAGCGACCATTTTCCCCCGGGGCTGGGGAGGGGAGAGGGGAGACTTACCGAGGGAGTTGATGAGAGGGTAGTCGACCGTCGTGCCCGAGGTGCTGCGCCGGCGCCAGCTGAGCAGGGGCTGCGGGTAGAAGGAGGCGCTCCAGCAGATGGTGTAGACCCAGCCGAAGAGGGCGGACAGCGCGCCCAGGAAGCTGGCCATGGCTGCTGCTGCTGCTGCTGCTGCTGCCTCTTTCTTCTTGCCTTCTCCGGGGATATCAGGCGAAGGGCGCGTGTGTGTGTGGTGTATGTATGAGTATGTCTAGTTGGCGGACAGCGGTTGTGGTGGGCTTGGCGGGTTGGCTTGCTGGTTAGCAGCGGCGCCGGAGCCGAGGGACCCCTGGCTCCACCCATGTTCGGCATCGTGACGGTTATCGCGTCATCTGCTGTTTTGCCGTCGCATATCTTTGGACGCTGCTTTCCATGCGCTCTAAACATAAATATCAAGGCGCGTTTGAAAAGTAGCGCACAAGCATCCCAAGTCACCGCAGGAAGAGTAGAAGCTACAGCCAGAATCCGAGCTTTTCCAATGACCGAGGAGGCCGAGCATACCGCATGTCTAGTCTAATCTAGTCTTGTCTACTCTACTCTACTCTGCCATATAATCTATGCAGGAAATACACCAACAAGCATATCCTGCTACCCACGCTCTGCACCAATTCCAAAAGCCAGCATGCGCATATACCCTTCCACCTGTTTCGCATCGCCGCAATCTTCTCCTCTCGTCGTGCCTCAGTACAACCGAAGCCCTCGGCTCAACACGCCACAGAACAAACAAGGAAGCGCAGTGAGCAGGATACAGAAGAGGAAAGCATGAAAACATGATCTTTATAAAAAAGCATGTCTTGCAAAGGGTGGGGAAGGGGAGAAAAAGAAAACACGGGGTTGTGGTAATAACAGCAGCCCGCCGCAATGCTCGCATCTAGATCCTGAAACGCCGGTAATGCAACTCGAGGATGTTTCCTCCTCCTTTTCTCTTCTCTTTGTCTTGTCCTCCGGTGCCGCCGGCTGGCAGCTCCCAACCCTCGGACCGCTTTTTACAACATGTAGCAGTCGACCCCGTCGCTCCAAATCCTTGACTGGCCACCCTCTCGGCAGGTTCCGGACAAAGCACGCACAACCCCGGAACCGCTCATGCGCGGCGTCGCACCTCAGATGCAACCTCAGCCGGATCCAGCAAAACGCGCATCACTGGCCTGCACCTCTGATGCTCCGCGGCAGCGTCCGCCAGCCCTCCTCGTTGGGAACCTTGATCCTGCCAAAGTCCTGGTCCAGATCCAGGATAAGCTTGAGCGCGTTTCTGCTGCGCGCAAACGGGCTCGTCTCCAGAGGCCCTGCCCTGACGGTGGAGATGGCCTCGGACACGCCCGTGCCGACGAATGGTTTTTCCGGCTTACCCGGGTAGGGCAGCATCGTCTGCAGCACCTCGTACGCGGCCAAGGTGAAGCCGAATTGCGGCGAGGATCGGAAGATGCGCGCCGGGCCGCCCTTGAAGAAGGCCGTGAAGCCCTCCTCCTTGAGGATGGTGCTGGCGGCGTGGCGGATGCCCGTGTACGACGTCTCGCCCTTGCGCGCCTCCACTTGCAGACGAGTCTTGATGACATCGCACGGCGTCGTCAGGTACGCCGCGGGCATGCCCGCAATCGCACCCGCCGTCAGCAGCTGAAGAACTCCCAGCTTCTTGGTCGGCGACTCGCCAAACATGTCCTTCTTCAGGTGGCTGTACGTGGGGAAGTAGATGGCCGAGAACGGCACGTCTCGCAGCAGGCAGGCTGAGGCGCCCTTGTACAAACCAACGAGACCCAGGTTGCGCACAATCCACATGGCCGATCGCTTCGGTACGTTCTCTACCGTCTTAGCCACCTCGCCCTGGACCTGCAGGCGAATCTTGACGATCTCGAGCGGGTTTGTAAAGACCTGTTTCGTCAGCCGAGTTCCCAGTCCCGTCGCGGTTGCGTTGACCTACCACTTGACATCCTCCCGCAGTCGCACCAGCCAGCACTTCGTGACCCCACCAAATCTTTCCCTTGTCGGTGAAGTAGTTTCGCACCAGGTCGTTGACGGTCAGCTTGATGGCCTTTTCCGGCGCTACTCCCACGAGCTGCGGCAGCACACCGGAGTAGAGACCTTTCAGGCCCTCGTTGCGAAAGACCTTTTGGAAGCAGTCGATCGAGTTCTTGTACAGCCTCTGGCCTGGCTGAGCGCCGCGCTGGTTCTGAAGGCGAGTTTTGACGAGATCGATGGGGTACACCATGAAGGCTCCGAAGGCACCTGCCACACTGCCGAGGGCAAAGTTGTACGAGGATTCCAAAACGCGGGTCAGCGCGGAACCGCCCACTGCCGTGGGCTTGCCACTTGCGGCGGGCTCCGGATCATACATGGGACTGCGCCATGAAGGATCCAGGACCTTGGCAAAGTCCGAGAGTCCAAGCCGTCCAGACGGCTCGTCGAGGCTGGCAAAATGGAAGAGAATGTCCGCCTCCATGGGCGTAAAGAAGGAGAATCGCGTTACCCTGGCGGCTTCGTTGAGGAACTCGGCCCTTGTGATCTTTCCGTCGCTGCTGTTGGCGACGGCGTGGCGGATAATCAGCTCAACGAGGTCCATCTCCCTAATCATGTTTTGGAAGGCGCGGACGTTGGCGTAGGAGATCTTGGTGCCGTTGGAAATGTTGCACAGCGTTTGCAGGTTCTCGAGCAGGTAGTCCGACAGCTTGTGCTTTGCCGTCTCCATGATGATGCGCGCAAAGTCCTCGGGTTCGATGTATCCGTCCGAGTCCTTGTCGAATATGTGAAAGGCCTGGCGGATGCGTTCGCCCTGCAGGCCACGGAGCATCTGCGAGAACTGCGCATAGTCTAGGGCGTGGCGCTTCTTGCCGCTCCCGATGTACAGCTTGGCCCATTCGCAATCCCAGTCAAAGGGAATGCTGTCAGTTCCCCTGTTCAGCTCATACAGCCTTTTGAAGTCTTCAAAGTCGACATCGCCGGTGCGGTTGACGTCGAAGAGACGGAACGCGATTTCGTACTCGGCGTCTGGCTTGTCAAGGAGGTTCTCGAAGGCGCTCCATTCGGGCAGGGTGATGCGGCCGTTGCCCTTGCGGTCGGCTATGCGAAACAGGATCGAGTACTGTTCCCGCTTGATCTTGTGCTTTTGGTTCGTGGTGGGTCAGCTCGTGTGGTCCCTGGACAGGTTTGCGCCAGGTGCCCGCAGCAAGCACCGGTGCATCAGGTACTCACAAAGTCCTCGTTCTTGGGTACAATGGCGGCAATGAACTCATCCACGCCCATGAACGCTTCGCCGGTCTGGGGGTCCTTGGCGGCATGTTGCAGGAAGCGAGACTTGCTCTGCGTAGAGAGCTGGGGGCCTGCCTCGGTGCCCACCAGGCCCTCCTTGACAGCCTCCGCGACAATGGCAACCTTGGACATGGTGACTTCCCGGCAGGATTAAGCAGGGTAACGAGGAGGAGGATATGTCGAAAGTCAAAGATTAAGGATGGGAATTCGCAGGAACTCAAAATGCCCAGGTCAAATGACTTCGGCAACGCGTCCCCCTGTACGACAAGGGTAAGACAAGCACGTCGCGGATCGGGGAGGAGACTAATGAGCAGAGGCGCAAGATACCCGATTCGGGAATCTGATAATCATACAGCACCAGAAGCCAGCCGCAGGCAAAGGCAGCGCAATTGAGGCAAAACGTCGAGGTTTTGTGCGTCGTGTATGGGCCGAGGACGGGTGCGGAAGATAGAAGGGGGAAAAAGTTCAGAGTCAGGACGGTACCTCGCACCCAGGATCGGACGGGCTAGCGAATTTTTGGCAGAAAATGTCAAAAGGCTGGGTCTGTTGGTGGTTACACTCTGCCATTACCTCAGGGAGGATTCCGGCTATTTGCTTGACCGCCAACATCAGATGCTCCGTACTCGGTACCCTCAGCGCGCACCTCACTCCTCCAGCGCCCGAGGTAGAACCTACAGCCACTACCTCAGCCAGACCCACGCGGAGGGGCGCCCTGTCTTGCTAGCCAGGGGCATGACGGGCAAAGTCCTCAGGAAGCCAGCGCGGGTGACGTCCGTCCTACACGTAGCGCGAGTTACTGGCATGTGCGCATGACACTTTGGTCTCAAGACAAAGCCATTGAATCAAGATCTTCAGATATCGGTTGATTGCCTGTTCTCCCAAGGGAGGCCTTTCCTGATACTTTTGCCTTTTATCTGCCCTACGGCGCGTAATGAGATGGGGTTTGCAGGCGGGGCACCAGAGGCATTCTGACTACATCACAGGGTGAAACATGGAAAATACGTCCAACATCAGGTGGCAGCTGTGCGCTATCGCCAGGTACCTCACAAGCTCCCATTGTTGGAAGACAGTACCTCACCCAGAGACTTGAGGCGGTCCATGCCCTGTAATACGATAAGTAAACTCTGTATTGCCGCACCTATCGCCACCACGCCCCCCCACGCGAAAATCTCTGCACGTGCCGTCCAGCCCCCCGTTCCCACGTAGGAGGGGCCCCATGTCCTTCGGAACCCCCGGGGAAGCGTCGGCATCCCGTCCAATTTTTGTTCTACGGTACCTGCGGTTAACCCCTGTGTTTGGGAGACGACGTCTCGAAGCCTCCTAGAACGTTACACTCCATCTAATTTAGTCGGGTTTCTAAACTCAATATCGTTAAATCGACTCATCTGTCGGTTGATAGGGAGGCACCGTGCAACACGCTGAGGGGTGCAGTTGGCCTGTTTTGTGGACGTTGTATACCGTTAATAGTGTCAATGCCTAGGCATCAAGGTGAGGAAACCAGTGGTTAAGCTGATTTGGGTGCTGAACATAGAAGCAGGTAGACTAATGAACGTGAGCTAGTATTAGTGTCATGTGATGCATGCTGTACAGTCCAACTAACAATTTATCCGATATGAGGTCTGCCCTTGAATCCTTGCATAGCCGTGACTGGGGGTAGACGCAAGTAATCCAAGCTGGTGGGATGTTGATGAAGAAACGCTAGGTTGCATGCATTATCGTAACTGTTGCAATTTATATCGATGAAGTGCCGTCCTTTAGCATGCCAGATTGCACTACTGCATATCTAAAGCTCCGGCGCATGGATTCCATCCAGCATTTGCGCTTCGCCTGTATTTTGTCCTGCTCCGCCACAGGCATACACACGTACTTTGCTGAGAGAAATTCACGGATGACAGCATACACCTGAAAGCAGAGGATCCGGTCGGGTTCTTATCTAGCACTTGTTCGCAAGCGCGTTTGACGTTTCGTTACTTTAATTCTTGGTTTGGTGACTTGAAAAGACGGGACCTGTTGGGTAGTGCCCGCCAACTCTCCTAAATATATGTGTGTGAGAAATTCCTTTCAATCACAACTTTGCAGCTGTAGCGAAATTCACACAGAACTGTCTCATCCGATTCTCTTCTAGCTGCCTTGCTGTTCTTGTGGATTTTGCATCAAAGTCACCCTTAATCCGACATGACCAATCGTTCCTCCTCCGTCCGAATCATGGGCGCCTGCGATTGGAATCTGAGATTGCCCGAGATTTCAAAGTAGGTTCGCAATGAGATCTAGCGTCCTGGTCAGCGTGGTCAGATTCTGTGAAGAAAAGGTGCCTACGATGGAAGGCAGAATGCATACCACAGGAAGGAAACAATCAAAGCTGACATATCACATCTCTCAAGGTCGAGCTATATCTTCTCCAGGTATCCTAGTTTCATTCTCTAGGTAGACAAGCGATTCGCCGTGGAAAGGCAGGCAGTATCTGTCAGCATCATCAAGAGGAAAGAAAGTGAAGAGATGAATGGTAGTTCGCCTGCCTACCAGTACCTGCCTTGCTGAAAGGTCCGTTCGCTCGTCTGAAGCAGCTTCCTCCGTACGCGTCCACTTTGCATTGTCACATATTTCCTACCATGTCGCGAGTTGGCTTCACTCCAACCCCAACCTTCTCCCTTGAAGAATTATGCAGTTACTGTCTATGAGGATCAAGGCTTTTCGGATGATTATCACAATCAGAGTATTTGGCCAAAATGGCGTCTTCAAGACAAAGTAGCTGTAGTTATGCTGCTATTGAACCGATGGGGTAGGATACAAGTCTGTCTATCGCTTGCAAGTCAAGTCTCGGTCTAGGTAGAGGCTCTTCTTTCTATTTCATCGGGCTGATACTGTATGCAGCATAACGGAGAACCAGCAGAGGCAGACACAGGTTGAGGCAGCCAGAAAGGCGTAACTCCCGGGTGTAATCATTACTCCGCTGAAGTTTAGAATACTTGTCGTATTGCGACGGCTAGTCGGGCTCTGTGCAAAGTTGATCTGCTGGGCTGGGTTTGTCTTTTGTTCTGGAGCCTTGTCTCAGCATCACAATATCAGAGCAGGAACAACTCCATTTGCATGGAACAGCGTGTGGAAATGAGGCGTATAATAGGGCGAGTGATGACCCTCAGCTTCAGTGTACTCGATGAGCCAATACCCTGAGGCGCCTTTTTAGTAGATGTGCAACATGACCTCAGTGTGCTTGATTGCATCGTGATCAGCCATGCAGTGGGTTTTATTCCTTAATGCATTTATTCTCCGATGCCAAGTGCTCATCATAGGTCAGATTGTGAAAAAGAACAGTCCTTTATTTGGCTTGAATGTTGAAAGGGAGGCTGTAGTCCATGGGCAGGGGATACGCTATTTTATATCCAGCCTTGGGTGGAAATGCTTGACGCTACTGATTTCATCAGCCTAGACCAATGGGCCACGGAAAGCTTCATAGTAACATGTGCGCACACGTATGCTTGTGTACCTACCATCTGAGTTCGATATCCGGGCTTCCCTCCAATAGCTTATTGGGAACCCTGAAAAAGTGTACCACAGCCAGCAGACTGAAGCCAGGTAAGTTGCCAGTGACTCACAAAACTTGCAGGCGGCGGCTTTTGGCTGCGCTGCCTATATCTGCCGATGATGGCACCTGAAGCTAAATAGCGGGGCTTGTACTGTTGTGTTAATCAGTGTATCGAACTCTTGGTTTATTTGCCCATGTTACCAGGTACACGTAGTAGTAACACGACACTGTCGCATGAGCTTGTGTTGGTGGGGGTCATGTTGGAGCATGATTCTAGAAGACGCCTGCAATTTGCGCTCCAATAAGGCTATGGCATGCCTCCTTGGCGGTCGTGCTTATGTGTGTCAATCGGGGTTGAATGGCAAGCGACCTGCTGGATGAAGGTGTGCGCATTCGGCGCCGGACAATCACGTCCTATCAAAACGGGGAACGCACCTGACGCAACATCAACACCATTGAAGACCCTTGGACACCCTGGGCGAGCGGAGCCCTCGTTCCTGCAGACGGTCGGCCAGCCTTGCCAGGCCATGTCTTTCACGATGCGGTGTCGTCAAGTCTCAATCGCATCTGCCTTTGAGCCTTTGGCGCGCCGAGACTCGCCGTCCTTCTAGCAAGCTTTAGTCAATGGTATTAAGAGCTCTATAGTTCACAAACAAAATAATGCTAGTCTGCTGAGCAAGCCAGATGAGTCCGTACAGTTGGGCAAGAAACCGAATTAAAGAGCACGTTCCAGCCCTTGTGAACCTGTGTCTCAGGTGTTGCGAGTGACCCCAAATTCCGCCCGCCATCCTACAAGTCGCCCATCCTCTACCCTTTCCCTGTACCATCCGTGGTCTTTCTACCAAACGCCGTGTAAGCAAAGAAATTTCGTGCGAAGCCGCACAAAAACCATGTGTCAAAGGTCGTAATTTTCATAAGTTCGTCCAGAGTCGTGTTGGCGGTCCTCGAGACGAGGGCTGCCGAGGGGCGGGGGTATTATCGCGTGAGCTTTCAAACAAAAGGCATGAAAACCAGGCACAGCTGAGCCGTGCCGTGGAAATCTCCACAAAATTGTCACAAATGCCCTTTTCAGAGTTATGACGAGGGTGCTCTCTGGCTCGAGGTCCGCACGGACAGCGCATCAAAGACGATTAACCTAGCCCGAGGAAGAAACGAGTCTTCCGTTTGTCTCTTGCAGAGACTCCAGTTGATCCAGTGCATCCCCGATTCGGCCAAGCTGCGGCTGCTTGTTGCGCACGGGCATCGAGTGGTTGGGCAGTGTGAAGCCTGCATCGAGCGCCAGCTGCACAGCGGTGGAAGCTTCCTTGAACCTCTTTTCGGCATACTTTTCGAAGACGGCGGCGTGGTGGAGACGGGGCTGTTCGCAGCATTCAATCATCATCGTCACCAGCGGCTTGAGTTGATTCCACGTGTAACCCGAGTAGTGAACATGGGCCTTGGTCTGCCAGCCGTTAGCCATCTACTTCAAACATCAGGAGCGGTCCTTGCTTACCCAGTCTCCCTTGTTCAGGATCAAGCGAGACAGACAGTGCGCGCCAGCCGCAAGGTAGCTGGGCGGCGACGCGACAAAACGTTCGTCCATGATGGTGAGTTCCAGAAAGTATTTGGCCAGCGTGCGAGTCTCCAGGTCGTAGTCGTCGGCCTTGCTGACGCGGCGCAGGAAGCTCATGGGACCAGGCCAGCCGAGCTCAAAGCTCAGCATGCTAAGCATGAACCGCTCGGCCTTGAGAATCTCCTCCATGCTGTAGCCCCCATCTACCATGTATACTATGTCCTGGAGAGATGGGCAGTTGATCTCCTCGTACTTGGATGCAACGAGAATCGCAGTTGCGCCGACGAGCTGAAGCTTTCCGATGGAGACGATCTTGGAGGTCAGAAATCGATCAATGTAGTTGACCGTCAAGAACAAGGTTTCGGGCAGGAGACCAAAGCGACCGTGCACTTGAACCAGCCAGTCCATCAGAACGGAGCGCATGGACCATTGGATCTCTGTCTGGTTATCCATGTAATGCGGGTTGGGAAGCATCTTGATCTACAAGGTTGCTCTTCGTTAGTAATAGCTGCAATGGCAAAGGCATGGACACTAACCTCGAGGTCCCTCATGTAGTCGAAAATCTCTTCCCCGTACTCGGCTACCATGCTGACATCCCAGGATTCCTCGTCTATCTCCTCGGGCGTTGTATTTTTCATAACTTCCAATCGAGCCTCTTCGAGCTCGCGTTGCACTCGGGCAGTGATGCGGGGGGCGAGCAAGGTTGTCGCACCACTTGTGGTAAGGTCACGAGAGCGGAAGGAGTGGGCAGTGGTGTACGCTTGATCCTGGTCGTCGTAGTCCTCCTCATCTTCCTCATCCCAGTATTCCTCGGGCTCCGACATGGCAGGAGCGATGGCATCCTTGTAAGTAACAGGCGGAACACCAGCGTCAGGAATACCGTGCATCTTTTGGGGAAGCTCAACGGCTTCGACCTCGTGCTGCAACTCCGTCGGCAAGTACACAGAGTCGACGTAATCGACCTCAATAACGTGCTGATCAAGCATGTGCGCTGTAGTCTCCTTGATGTCAGCAGGAACATCAGGTAAGGGCATTCTGCTGTGAGCAATGGTGATGGCATCCAAATGCTTGCTTTGCGTTTTCCGCAGAGTTGGCTGCTGCTGCTTCAACTGCGGCTGGCTCTTATGGTGGCGTGGTTGTAGAGGAGCCGGTGCAGGTGCGGCTGGCTGAGAGACATTTGAAGCTTGCAAGCTCTGCGCATCGTGAGACGTGCGTGCTTGAGGATTCTTGCCATCGAGCTCACTGATCAGTCGGATGGAGTCGTGGATTGTGATGCGCCCGGGTTTTCTGCTCTCGTCATTGGCGCGTGCTTCCGTCGTGCCCTTGTGCTTGTTCGCAAGGGCAGGCACTCGCTGAGCAGGTCGAGACAGAACATCCTTGCCCGGCAGAGGGTTCTCTTTGTTCGCGAGAGCTGGTAGCTCCGCTTGATAAGACATGCCCAACTGCGCTTTGACACCCTTTGCCTCATCATATCCATTACCAACATTCTTTACAACATTTGTGACATCGCCGAAAGCAGCACGTTTGGCAGGACCGCGAAAGCCCGCCGTCGACGCAGGCATCATGGTTGTCAGGTTGCCGGTAGACTTGTGTCGCTGGTGGAGGTTGGGGACGATGTTTTCCGCGCCGCGAGGTCGTAAAGGCTAAGTGAAAGAATTTTCGTCAGCCTGGGCTTCGGATGAAGAGTAGGTGAGGGAAAGTCTTGTGGCTAGACTGATTGTGGACGTGTTGGCAGCTGGCAGCAACTCACCCTAGCATCCATGATGGGCACGCGGTCTGCTCCAACGGTATTGATGTTGTGTGACCCTGTTAACGCGCAACCGGCCGGGAGACGTGAAACGGACCGCCGCTGTGCCTCAGTTGTGTGCCGTGTTGTGCAGAGATATCATAAAAGAGGTTTCGTAGAGTTGCGATATGTACCGTCGCTCGTTGATGATGCAGTGGTTGGATGAGAAATGTGTCGAAATGCTCCGGGAGCAGTGACAGACCAAGTGGCTTGCGAGGCGAGGAAGGAACGGCGCGGGTAATGAAGGAAAGGGGATCTGAAATTGGACCTGACAAGGTATGATGATTAGGAGAAGGTTGATTGCAGGGTGTTTGGCTTATGATTGCATACCTGGACAGCGGCGTGGACCGGACAGGAGAGCCTCGACAAAGAGAGATTGTCGACTACCACAAGAGCAGCGACGACCGGAAACGAAGTCGAAGGCAATACCAATGCCTTCTTCGATGTTGGCAAGATGTTGAGATCGAAGGTGCAGCTCGATTGCCGTGGTCGCTGAACTGCGGCCTTGGCTGGGTATGCACGTTTTTATTACTGTAGGGGTCTGAGATGAGATTGGCAGCAATTTGTTTGTTTATTTATTTCGACCTATCCGACGGGGCATTCGGTGCTGGGGTCCAGCCGCCAGGGGTCTTGTTAGTGGATTTCGACTGCTGACTGATCCGCGCACGTACCACATGCGGGATCATGCGGTGGAATGCTCTGTCGTCAAGGGGATGACGATTTCCTGGGGTTCCCGTTTGGACCAATGGCAGCTTGGAGCCGCTAACCCTGATTTGGATGTCTTCAACCTCATCGCGTCTCACACGTCGCCGACTGAAACACAATCAGACTTCCTGTATCCTGGCGATTGTCGGTAGACGGAGCTGAAATAGTCAAAACGAGCTTTTGCAGCATCCCAACCTTCCTCCATGATCTCAGCAATTATTAGACTCCGTGGGGGGATGTTTTATCCTTGAACAGACCGACTTTGGCGACGCGACGGATGCTTGCGGTTGGAGCATGGGAGAAAACGCCAACGCTTCGCGATTTCACGTGACCAACGCTGTCGCATCGTCACCTTAGGGTAGGACAGCTGTCAGTGGATCACTTGCGACAATCGCCCGTGGGTCGCAATGTTGTCGCAAGCATGCCTTTGGGTGAGGGACGACACACGCTGCTTGCTAGCTGGAAAATCTTGTCTTCGGCTATCGATGATCCGCTTGTTGTGGTCATACGCGCCTGGCCGCGGCCAGCCACGCGCCGGGCTCACTCATGTCCAGTCGCTTGCGCACGACCAACGAGAAGAGTAAACAAGCGCGATGTCGCAAACATCGCCTTGAGCGCGGTAGGTCCCTGCTGGCTCTCTACAACACCCAGCTTCGCAAAGGCTGGGCGCCGTGAACCCCGAACCCCGGAAAGGGTGCCTCTCTCCAAAGCTGCCTCTGAGGGCCTTCGCTACGCCATTTTCTCTCGCTCTACAATGGCTGAAGGATCCATTTGACCAACGAACCAGCCCTATCATATAGCCGGGCTGGGTCGGCGCATGACTTTGCGGCCAGAAATAGTAAGTTGCTAAAGGGTAAAGTCGGGCATAGTAGCTGGCCGAAAGAGTGGCGCAAATCCCCTCATACCTTGCCCTAAAGAACCAAGCGGATCTTGTTAGCCACGAGGTCTGCGCAAACCTTTAGGGTAGGGTCCTGTGCGTAGTAGACTTTGCGTTATGGATGTCGATGGAGAGCAATTTCGACACCGACATTCGCCGGCATGCAGGCCGAGACAGGTTGGTCCTCGAGTTGCAGATTGCACGAACCTCGGATCCTTGTGGCGCTTCCCTCCGGTTCACGAAATTCGCTCCGAAGTCGTGCGGAACCAGCAACAGTGCCAACGGAGCCACGACAAGATGAACCTTCCTGTTAGACACGGGATTTCCGACGGGATGAGAATAATTTTAGATGCTCGCGGGACCGGCAAACATGAGACTGGTCAGGGCCCCAAGAGATCTCGGAAATCAGGGTCGAACGGGCAAAAGACGACAGCCAGCTCAACGTCCGCCATGCCCACCCTGCCCACTCACACCTCACATCTCTACAGACCACACATTGCCGTATTAAGGACACCTGGGGCGCACTATCGCAGTTGGGCTGGCGTCCTCTCTCGCACACCGTATTTTGGGTGCGACTTGCCGAGATGCTGATTGGAGGGGCGACTTCTAGCACACACCACACATCTCTTGGCTTGGTCCAGGGCTGGATAGTTAATCAACAAGAGAGAGAGAAAGCAACGGCGCAGGGCACATTTGCACCACCATCTGAGGGAATCCCAGGTTGGGGCCTTGGGATCGCCCTGTCCCAGGGTTGCCGTTCGCATTTGAAACTTTGGCCAGCGCATCTCATTGATAACGGCTGGGGGGAGCGGGGCGGTGACTGAGCGTCATGCCATTGACATGGTTCAACTACTTTAGCTGGGTAGTGCTAGATATCGTGGCCGTCCCCCGAAGCCTCCAGAGCCAATAGAGTCTCGGCCCATCAGGAGCTGCCTGACCCAACTTGCGACCCAAGGAGGGAGGGCTGATACGTGATGGAATTGCCATATTATCAGCCACGAACTTACCGCTCCCATAGCCCGCGCGCACTGAAACGAGAATGGACCCCCTTAAACAAGCCCATCGCACCATGTAACCACAAGTCATTTGGTGAGCAGAGAGTCCACCGCCCAGGCACGCTGTATTTCCGTTTCGGTCCCTGTGTCTGGATCGGAAACCATGGCACGGCACGAGTTTGGACGGACCTATCTTGGTACCGCAACCAAGCAAGTCCTGCTTACAACTGGGGAATCAATAGTCGTATGACAAGTGAGAGCTCTCGCGCACGGTGAAGGATCCCGTCCCTGATGAGTTGAGTTGCCACTCGCCCATGCGCCATGAGTATGGCCTTGACGGCAATGCAACTCCCATCCCGCCTGCATGATGCTCCACTCGATCGGGGTAGTGAAAGCAACGCTGCTTGATCCGCCTCAACGCCGTCCACAGGCGCAAACCTGGGCGGGCAGAATGGTTCGGAGACAAAATCAACACGGCGGCTTGTTGGGGACAAAGCTCTATCCAAATGTAACCCGCCAGCAGGCTTCCGTACGGTTAGGTCCCCCACCTCTGCTCGTTCCCGTCTCACACCAGTTCCCGCTCGCGAGGGAATGCTAGGCACTGTACGTGCAAATGTGTCTATCCTGCCTAACTGAGGTAGGTCATGCTTTGACGGGGACCTCCCGATCCCTGCGGTGAGGCAATGGGCGCATCTTGGATATCCAGCGATCTATGCGCCATTGGCTGGCGGAAGTCGAAAAGCTTCTGGGGCTTGGCCCTCCATGCTGCGACCTCCCCCCCTCCCCCCCCCTTCTTCGCGCGCATGCGGCGTGTTGAACCTCGTTGCCGCTGATTGCATTGTTTTGATCGGGCGGCCAATGAGACCTGCACCCGCCTACACCATATCTCGAGACGGGCAAAGGGCTGCTGATGGGATACAAACGCACGGAGGCCCAGCTTTGGGCTAGATCCGCCTCCAATGTAGCACCTACTGCATACTGTTCCTGTGGTGGACCATTCACATCGGTCGTGGCCTGCGCTGCTACCAAGGTACCCGAACCTTGCTGGCCCCCGGAGCAAGCGACCCTGCATGCCAATCGCCGGCCCATCTCTGATACTGGCACTTGGATGGGAGGCGCCCTCACTGGAATCTACAAATCCAAGGAGCAGGAGCAGGAGTAGGAGCAGTAGATAAGAACATCAAGGCAAAAGAAGGAAAAGAAGCAGACTGGGGGTCTGCAGGTCAACTGGGGATCCATGGGGTCCCTTGGCGGCTAGCTGGGCTGGTACTGTGGCTTGGTCGCATCGGACACGACCCTCGAACGGCGATGAGCGCTCGATTCATTGGCATTGACGCCAGAGCACGGATTCGCTCAGTAAGATCTAGCGCTGGACCATGTTTTCCTCTCGTGACCATGGCTGTTATACCGTTGTATCAACAGAGCAGAGAGAGTGTGGCCCAGGGCAGATCAGGTCAGGTCAGGTCATGGGCATGGGCATGGATGGCATCATTCCGGCAGCTTGTGTGGAAGCACGACGACAGCGCAACGAAGACGGAGAGCTATTGCGGGTTGGTCTGATGGATGCGCATTACAGGTCATCTTCGGCCTAAGGCAAGTACGGGCACGTAGTCCACGTATCCCATCAAGCATCCATTTGCATACCTCCGGCATGGACTCAATACCCAGATTATGCCAACGGTGCAAAGTGTGTGACTGTCCGTAACGGAGTGGTTGACCATCAATCAAGGCCTTCCGAGAGTGAGTACGCATGCGCTGCAATTCCGTCTTCGCAATAGTCACCGCACAATTTAGAGTAGAGTAGGTTCGCAGCGCCGAGGGAGCCCATCCATGATCAGCGCGGTTTGAGGTCATTCCACCCACCACCACCTCCTCCTTCTGCCCTGCTGCTCCTCTTCAGCTCGATCCGGCAGTCAGAGAAGGAGTCGCAGGCTCCCAATCACTTGAAATTAAAGGAGGACTATTACAGGTAGCTGCAGATATTGCTGTCGACAAGGGATCTGATCAAGACATATATTGCGACAGAAAGACTGCGTTCAAGTAATATCAAACCCGAACTGCCGTCGCATCTGTGGGGAGGTCGGACTGATCGAATTGCAGGGCAGCCAGGCGCAATACAGAACCTGTTTGTGGGCGCGAAACGGCCGTCCCAGCGGCCTACAGGCGCCCTACCGTCTCGAGCTGGGGCTCTCCAGCGCTGGCACTGCCTGGACGGTAGGCGGTGGGCCTGCGGTTTTTGCGACCTGACGCACCCGTATGGCATGCCGGTTTAGTGAGCCCAGACCAGCAGCGACAAAATCGTTCAACCTCGCCCGGCTCCTCTTTTCCTCTCATGCACACACTCTCACGACGACTCCCAGAACAAGCCCAGCAAGCAACTCCTGTTCTTCCTGGTAAGTCCTCTCGCATCTCCCATCATGCGCGATCGCTTCCTCGTTCCACTTGCACCCGTTTCCACCTGCCCTCTCCTTTCCTTGCCGTCCGCCTTCGTCCCTGCGGTCTGCGCAAGGTCTACAGCCCTGATCCCCCCGTCCTGGGTGCATCTATCACCTCTCCCCAGCCGTTTGTTTGACCATTCGATCCCCTCGGGTCATCTTTAATCTCCTCGGATGCTAATCGGATCCCAAGTTCTGTCAAAAGTAGATTTGGTCGTCGTTTCCGGTTTCCAACCTTCGCCGCCGTCTCCGTCGCCGCCATCTCCGCATCGCACCTCAGGGCTGACGACTCCAAGCCGGCGCTTATCGCCCAGCGTCTACGCGGCATGAACTATTGAGCTCGTCTCGATAGTTTGGCTGTATTCAAACCTCGAACGAGCATATATTCTGCTGGAACAACTTCAGTGACGGTATTGTTGCCTGTACACCAGAGCGACACTGCCCTCTCCGGAAGCCGGGCACCACAGCAAGGCAAGACCCTTGGCTGTGTCCCAATCCATCTTCCCTATAGCGTCACTCATCGACTGCGACCATCCTTCTCAACTAGCACATATCATCCAAATACACAATGACTTCAATGTCGCCGATAAACACCACCGTCGGCCCTGCCGCGGCGCCGTCCCACGGAGGCAGCGTTTCCCCCCGACAAACCACCACGCCCAAGAACGTCGCATTCGAGCTACTCTTCATGAATTCGCCGCATTACCGCGCGCGGCTTCCCATGAGGGTGCAGATTTACCCCCACGACACTACCGAGTCGATTATCATAACTGTCAAGAATTTCTATGGTCTATACTCGGGCCCGACCGGATCGAAGGGTGTGAGTTTTGAAGATGAACATGGGAACACACTCATTGCCCGATATGAAAACTTCCAGAACAACATGATTGTCTATGTTCGGGTGATCGAAGAGTCCCCTCTGCCCCCTGCCACCTATAGCCCTCCCAATGACCATCCCGCTCCCGTTGCTGAGCAAGCCTACTATGCGGGCGATGAGTATCCCGCGCACCCTGCCCAGCACATGGGTCAAGACATTGCCAGGCCTGCCTCAAGATCTTCGCGCAGACGGAGTCGCTCTCCTGGAGATGTTAGTGACCACAGGAGCACCTCGGCCAGCACGAATGGGCAGAAGGGGCGTTCCCGTTCCGCCAAAGCTCGGGGCCCAGCGTCGCGGGCTTCCGTTGATCCGCATGACAGCACAAATGGATACAGTAGCGGCGATGCTGCTCCCGGTAGCTCTTCTGGGAAGAGCAAAGAGCAACTTGGAAACACAGACATCAGCGTCGAGAACATTGTCGAAGGTGGTCGACGCAAGAGGGCCAAATTTGAAAGCTCGGTAGGCTTTGCCTGGCACCATATGTTCGTCCCGGGCCACACTGACTGTGATTGCAGGAACTCCCATTGTTCGCGCCGCCCCAGATGCCTGCTGCGACGTCCAATCCATCCGTGTCTCCCGTCCGTCGCATCGAACCACACAGACCGTCGCTGCCCTTCGTGCAGCCGGGCCAAAACCCCTTCACAAACCCGCGCCCAATGCAATCCCCACAAAACCCCAATACTCATGCATATGGAGCTTCCGCTATGTTCACTACTCCGAGCTCTGACGGCCGACGAACAAGAACAAGCATTGGCTACCCTGGCAGTGGCGTCAGCACTGGCATGGGTGTTCTTCCCACCCCCGACCCTACCGTGGGCAGCTGCATGTCCGAGGAAGACAAGGACGTCGCTATTCAGCTGATGCGTCTCGGTGACATGTCCAATATCTCGCATGGTAGGACATCGGCGTCGACATTGGACGACACCTTCAGTGGCCGAGCCGACGCCGCTTCTTCCACCGGCGCAACGAGCGACAGTGAGAGTGACAGCGAATCTGAGCTTCCACCTGCTAGACGTCAGAAGCTCGATATTGCGGGTGCTGCGAAGACGATCCTACAAAGCACCGAGGCTCGTTTTAGGCCAACGTCGATTGGTGGTGATGTGAGCGCCGACGATGCCGACTATGAGGATCTTGCTGGCCATTCTGCCACTAGTGAGAATCAAAGCAAACTGTCGAAGAGCAAGGTTGCGTCAAAGCACAAGTCGACAACATCAATTTCAAAACCAGCAGTGGCGAAGGTGAACAAAGCGCCTCGGCCGCCGACCAACATCAAGGCGAAGAAGGTTCCCGCAGTGTCTGGCGGACCCATGTCCCCTGCCTCTATGCCCCCTTCTCGAAAGCAATCCATTGCCTCAATTGGCAACTCTACTCAGCAGGGTGAAGATGATCAGCCGGATCTATCCACCAAGCCTCGCTGCCAGCGATGCCGCAAGAGCAAAAAGGGTTGCGACCGCCAGCGTCC
This sequence comes from Stachybotrys chartarum, assembly GCA_001021365.1. Taxonomy (NCBI): domain Eukaryota; kingdom Fungi; phylum Ascomycota; class Sordariomycetes; order Hypocreales; family Stachybotryaceae; genus Stachybotrys; species Stachybotrys chartarum. Next base: position 2,480,391 of record LDEE01000002.1, on the reverse strand, counting down.
TTGCGGGCGATGCCGAGATGCTGGTCTCACCGCCGACCAGTGCATTAGCGAGGACGAGGGCAACGGCCGTAAGGGTCGCTACGGTCGACATATGGGTGTCCCCATCAAGAAGGATGACGTACCCTTAATGGTTCAGCCTGCATTACTACCCGCTGCTCCAATTGCTACGGCAAGTGCCATTGCTGCCGACAAAGCCAAGAAGCGCAAGCGGTAGACTGAAACATTGCGATGCGATACGGTGTCCCTCTACTCAATTGCGGGCAAAGCGCTTCCACCCAGATACTGGACTGAGTGTGTCCAGCAGCGCGCAAGTCATGCCTTGTTTCCTATTTCAAGACTGACCTTTGCATCTTCGTTATGGTAGCGTCCACCCCCGCCCAGAGCAGCAGCCGCCGCGCGTCAAATACTCCAACTCCGAGCACCGAGGCATCCACACCTCTCTCTCTCCTTTATTATCTACTTGTCGGGGCTCCGCTTGACCTCCGTTTATTGCTTTTACTTGTTATTTTAAGAAGGCGGGAACTTATGACAACTCTGGGAGGATGTAATTATGACGGTCGGTATGCGACCATTACATTCCTTGAACGGCGTTGGGGTTGTTAGGACCTGTCACTTATTGCTCGCGTGCCAATTTCACTTCTGGTTATCTTGCGGGCGATGGTTTTGAGAGCGGGGCATGGCTTTTGCAGTCGCTCTGTGCGAGAGGGAGTCACCAGGGCGGAGGAGGCTCGAGATAAGCTTGGAAAATCTAGCCGAGTTGCTCCGGCTTTCGGCGGCGCATGCGACGCGACGATGAGCTGTCGCGTTCGGACGTCAAGTACGGCAAAGAGGTCGTTAAACAGAACCCTTTTTGAAGCAGCCTGGCAAGGTACGAAAAGCGTTTGTTAGGAGAGGGAAACAAGGGGGAAAGGAAAGTTTTGGAGGACGTATAAGGCGCTGTAGAAGCGGTCAGTTTATTTTCCTTTTCACATTTCCTTTATGTCTTATCAATTGTGCTGCAGCTGATTTCTCCTTGCGCACTTTCCTTCGTCCTTTTACAGCCTGTTGATTGACAATTTATGTTTTGTCTTCAGTATTTGGTGCGCAAGGCGAAAGCCCTCGGCACCAGCGAGAGGGAAAATGGTGAATGCTTTGATATAAGTAACTAGGTAGTAGGCTACGGTCTGCGGTTGCGCCGAATACACGAGCATGTTCATTGAAATTCAGACAACCAAAGGCCATTGTTATAACCCTGAAACCCTATTCCGTCGCATCTTTTTGCAAGGCTATTCATGCGATTTTGATCAATGAGGGGATTGTGTTTAGCGCCGAAAGGAAAGAATTAGAACCAGACGCGAGCATGGTAGTTGAACTTGGCTACGTGGGGTTGCCGTATGGGGTTAGAGCGGCGGCCCGGGAGGCAGGCCGCCGTGCGGATCCTGGGGGTGCGCGCGGGGATGTGATTGGGTGGGAATGCGCTGGCGGTGTGCTGGTCCCGGGTAGGGGGTATCAAATTACGTCATTTGCGCGGTCCTTTGTTTACCCCGCCATGGAGGGGTAAACATGCACGTCGGCGCTGGGGTGCGGCAACGATACAGAGACAGAAAACCACATTAAAATGCATTTGGGCGATGGGCTCATATGATTCGTAACAAGGAGCATCTCAAACGTTTGCACGTTGCCTTTGTTTTGGGTTGGGCTGGTGTTTTGATTGACCGGGGGCCCCTCGGTGCAGCCACCGGCGACGAGAGGGCGGAGCTAGGTTTCGAGTTTGTGTGGGGCGCTTTCTCTGGCTGGCCCCGACTCTCGGAGCCGATTTGGACGGGGGCAGCCTACCCTGCACGGTCGGCCAGTTTTGCGCTGCTGGCGATTTGTTTCCAGTTCGATGAATAAATGCGCCAGAGGTGCTGGATAATGGTGAATCGATGAACTGGAATATTCTAACTCTGTGGAAGGGGACGGACAGGGATTGGTATTTGTAAAATTGTGGATGGAAATCCTCCCAAGCTACCTGGGGACTGGAAAGGCGTGGAATGTCAAAAACTTACCATGTCAAGAGCAAGGGCGCGATAGCGGGCAACCCGATTCTTCAAAAGGATGTGACAACAGAATATTCAAAATGTAGACCTCTGACAGTAGAAACAACGAGCGCATAGTAATTGACCGGCTTATTGTCAGCATCATGAGCTTCAGGGACCAGCCACGTCCCAAGGCCGAGCCCGACGCGGAGCACGCCGGCGCGAACACACCAGCACCCACCTCGGCGCAGGCGACAGAGACTCCCTCCGACGAAGCAGGCGTTCGGCAGGACGGAGGGACCAGAGCGTGGCTGCAGGTCCTTGCTGGCCATCTAGTCAACGCCCTGAGCTGGGGATACGCCGCGACCTTTGGCGTGTACCAGCTGCACTATGCTCGAACCACCGGCCTGCCCTCGTCGCAAATCTCCTGGATCGGCTCCATCCAGATCTTCCTGACCTTCATGTCCTGCGTCATGTCTGGGCGCTTGTCCGACGCGGGCTACACCCGCCAGACCATGGTCCTGGGCGGCTTCCTCATTGTCTTTGGTACGTTGATGACGAGCTTCGCCACCGAGTACTGGCAGATTGTGCTGGCGCAGGGTGTCTGCACAGGGTTAGGAATGGGCACCATTTATATGCCTGCGCTGTCCGTCATCAGCTCCTACTTCAAGCGAAAGAGGACCTTGGCCCTTACCATTGCGGCATCTGGGACGTCGACCGGGAGTTTAATTTTTCCCTCGACGGTGCAATACCTCACTCCACGGATTGGATTCGCCTGGGCCGTGAGATGCACGGCACTCGAGGCATTGGCACTAGCGGCGGTCGCAATACTGCTGCTCAAGCCTCACCTATCACCAAGGAAAGGGCCATTCATGGAGTGGTCCGCCTTTATCGAAGGATCCTACCTGCTCTTCGCCCTCGGGGTGTTCCTCCAATTTTACGGCCTGTATTTTGGCTTTTTCTACGTGAGTATGCAAAAGCTTGGGACGACTTGGCTGCAGATAGCTGACCTGATACAAGATCAATGCCTATGCCCGCAACATTATAGGATTTTCAACCATCGAGTCGGTGAGCCTTCTTCTCATCACCAATGCGCTCGGTATACCTGCTCGACCGATCGCTGGCTATATTGCCGATTACTACACTGGGTCCATCAACATGTTCATCATTACGGTCGTATGCGTCAGCGTGGTGTTGTTCGGATGGACGGGTGTTCAGGACCGAACAGGCATGTACGTCTTCAGTGCTTTCCTTGGCTTCGTCAATGGAAGTTGCCAGGGAATGTTCGCCGGAGCGCTGGCCAGCTTGACCGATGATCCCCGGAAGATGGGAACGCGTTTCGGCATGGTTCTCGCCATTTCTGGGTTTGCTACATTAGCTGGTCCTCCTACCGCGGGCGCCATCATTGACCGGTTTGATGGCGACTTTTTCTGGGCCCAGATCTGGGGCGGATCGGTCTTCGCAGTAGCGGCACTGGCCTTGTCAGCTAGCCGCATAGCTGTCTCTGGCTGGAAGTTGCGTGTCAAGGCATAGGAGAGCGGAGTGATATGCGAGCCTATGCGGAGGGAACATATTGAGGAGATTTAAATACTATTTCTAGTAAATATCCATCACTGGGTCCATGGTTTCGACAAGCAATCCCAAGCCAGAGATGGTGGTAGCCTCGTACTTGTCGCTCGGTTATTTGACCTGTAAATTCTGAAGAGCAAGGGCGAGAAGACGGGCAATCTGGGATCCATCTTCCCACACAAAATCATGCTCTCCGGTTAGATCTTTGACGACGAGAGTGGTGACACCGTCCTCTCTCAACTTGGAAGCCATGCCGTCAATCTCTGGCTCATCGATTAGAGAGTCCTCTGGGGACCAGGCTAGGAGACTGAGGTGAGTTCCGGTGATATTGTCCCGAAAAGTGCCTGGGAAGCGGCGCGGAGATACACGCTGCCAGCATGCCTTGTCGTCACCAAATGCACATGATATGAACCCGCCGTAGTTCCCGCCATGTCTCTCGTCGATATCTACCAAGTCGTATATACCGGAGACACCGATGATGACTCGTGGCGTTGCCAGCTCCGGAGCGTTGACGGCGAGAGCATCTTTACCCATAAACAGCTGATATGCTAGGGTGGCACCAGCAGAATGTCCTATCAAGATGTAATTACTGCCCAGCTGGTATTCTTCAGATAGGAATCGTACGGCAGCCAAGACATCTCGAACGTGATCGGGATGACAGGCAGAGCGAATCTCCGATTTGGGGACAGCAGCTGGGTCTTGAGGAAAATCGGGATGAGGCGAGAGCCTGTAATCGATGCTAATGAATCCACGGACAGCCGACGAGGGAATCTTTTCCTTGGATGAAAGGATATGTTTTATGGATGGGGCAAAGGTCTCCAGCAGGATGCGCGGATCACGCCACGCCCCTCCATGGATATAACTGCAAGGGATGTAAGCTGATTGACAGGGTGAGGTATCCAAGCAGGATGAGAAGGAAGCTGGCCTTGGAACTCGTACATTACCCACTGCCCAGATGCATTCTGCTGTGAGGACGCAAACTGCCATACGCCCACGCGCTGAAGCTTGTGCTCGCCATACTGATGACATGTGAAGCGAAGGCCTGGTATGTCCGCCATGGTAGAGCTGCAATGCTATAGCTCGACTTGGCAACGTCGTTGGCTACGGGACAACCTGCTAGCGAGGCACTATCGACTATCGGACAATGGTACGCGTGCTGGGCTCGCCCTGGTTTCCCTTACGCGCGTATTGTGTCGATGGCGAGACAGCTTTTGGCGGGGCCGGTCGGACTAGAGTCTTGAAGGATCGCTAGCAGAGTTTCAGTGGTGGCCTTGGGAGGTGCTGGAATGTCGCCGGGCGAAAGACGGATTGGATTAGCGAGCAAGGGCAAGAACCCAAGGGCTTGCCGGGCTCATGCTCAGCGCACGTCGGACGTACGTGAGGAGGTACTTATGCATTCAGGGATCAACAGGTCAGCTTTGCAGCTCAACTGCAGGAGCAGTCGCCTGCTGCCGAGCCTACCCGACCGACCCTGCCCAGCCTGCGGCGCGGCTGACTAACCCTACCTGCCTCCCACAGCGACCTCACAGCCAGCGGTTAGTGGTTGACGGTTGACGGTTGGCGGATGGCGGATGGCGGATGGCGGATGGAGGCAGGAGAGCCCTGTAGAGGAAGATTACTTTTCATGCAGGCGCAACCAGCCACTCAGCAACCCGTTAGAACAGGGAGTCAGGGACCAACCGCCCTCAACCATGACCGATTCGGACCTCGAACTCTGTCGATTCATCCTGGTATCTAGCTGAGACTCGCCTTGCTGATCCTTCCTTTCCTCTGCCGATAGCTGCCCGGGGCTGGGCCGGTTCGCCTTCGACCCGATCGAAATTGCCAGTTTCCGGGTCCTTGTGTGCGCCTTCACCCCTGGCACCCTGCCCACGGCCCACGGATATCGGATCTCAGCTGATGCGAGACCCATCACTTCTCGATCTTCCACAAGGGGCCCCCCTGCCCGGAAGAGGGTTCCTGTGCCGAAGCAGTCTTGCATCCGCACGAAACTCGAAAGGGAGGGGCAGGCAATTCTCTTTCTCCCAGGCCCCAGGTCCCAGCTCGAATCCATGAATCATAACTTCTCCCAGGGGCGATGAATCATGGCCACAGCATGGCAATTGGTCACTCTCCACTCGGTTGTGCTACCGAACCCGCAATAGTTCGTGCGGAAACGTGTCCATGTAGGATCGGAGCACGACCTGTTCCTTGGTACGATCGTCCAGCCTTACAGTACAGTATCATCAGGGCCAGCCATCCGATAACTCTCGCCCAACTGTATCACACCCCCCTTTTCTTTCTTTTATTCTTTCAAACGAGGTACCTTGGTAGCCTGGCTTGAGATCCAGTCGATCCCCAGCTCGTCCACTTGAAAGTAGGCGTTCTAGCTCATATGCGTTAAGAAGCCAACTGAAGGTGATGAAGCTGTTCGGTCCGAGTAACTACCTAGCCTATGCTACACGGACCGGTTCCTCAGGCTAAATACGCCTCTTCACCCGGTTGGCTGTTCAAAGCCATCTCTCAAACACACCATTCCTACCCTTCATAAACCCGACGGGGAGGGACCCTGTTGGAACATGCTGTTCATCATGCACAACCCCGGCATCCTTGGCACACCGCGGATTCATTTCGTCCCTCACATCACATCACACCCATGGCACGCCCAACGTACGCGTGCGCCCCAACTGCTGGTGATGTCCCACACTTTTGGATCTATACTCGAATGAGCACTGTCGGGGATTAACGTGCTTCAGATGATCCACCGTGTTGCCGCAATCATGCGACGGGGAGATTCGCGTACCTGAACGACGAAGCCTTTACGGATCGTCCTTTGTACCGAGCCCGTTGGTTGCGCGACATATGCCCAAGCATGGCATTGAAAAGCTAACGAGCAGTAGCCCTCCTCTGCCTGTGATTCATCGATCATCTTGCCCCATGCTGTTCGCCATGCCTGTCGGTCTCGACCTACCCTTACCCTCACCGTCTCCTTTGATCTGCTGGCACCCCTGAGGAAGCTTAATCACGGTCCCAGTCGTCCACGTGCCTGCAGGACTTGCTTCTTGCATCCTACTGCTTTCGACTTGCCAACCCATCGTTGATGGCAGATACCAAATTGTTGATATTTTTGAAAGGCCCGATGCCTTACGAACAGGGAGCGTGATGTCCAATCAACCAGTTGATCTCGAAGAAACCAATTCAGCAGCATTGTTGGCGACGGTCTATGTGATCTTGCCGTTGAGCTGGTTATCCGTCGGCCTACGCGTCTTTACAAGAACGTTTTTGATCAAAAGCTTCAAGTGGGATGACTGGTTTATGCTGGCTGGACAAGTGAGTTGACGCGTGAAGTGGATTTACTTGCACTTCCGTATCGTCTTGATCGACGACTAACGTTGCCGCAGATCGTCTTCACCGCATTCTGTGTCTTCCTTATCCTCGGGGTTCGCAGTGGCATCGGAAGGCACAATGCTGCCATTACTGATGTAGAAACCGAGGTGCAAGCCCTAATGGTAAGTGTCCTTCTCACCGCAGCGCGTACATCCCGGCTAATGCCCTAGTAGTGGCAAGCTTTGGCAACGGCCACTTACGTTCTTGATATGATGCTCATCAAGCTGAGCATAGGCCTGTTCCTCCTGCGTCTAGCAGTGGCGCCCGTCTACAAATGGATTATAAGGATCAGTCTCGCCATCATCACCATCTGGAGCCTGGTGCTCTTCTTTTGGAACCTCTTTCAATGCTCGCCGGTCGAGAAGCAATGGGACTACAGGATCACCGAAGGCCGTTGCGTGTCGGTGGACCAGATCGTGGCGGCTGCCTATGCTATCAGCGTCATGACCATCCTATCTGACTGGCTCTACGTAGGAGCCCTTGTACTGCCCTTGACAAGGCGACATTGCTGACGAAGAATCCTTTGTAGGCACTGCTACCGATTCCCATGCTCTGGAATGTTAAGATGACTGCTCAGACCAAGGCAACTGTTATTGCCATATTGGGATTGGGTATATTGTAAGGCTCGATACGGAGCTCGTCTCCCGAACAAGTTCAACGCTGACGAAAACCAGCGCCAGTATTGCCACCCTCGTGAGACTCGCCTTCTTGGCCGATCTCGAAGATACCGACGATATCTTGTGTATGTGGATTATACCACGCAGCCCATTTCCAGGGTCTCCAGCTAACAGAATGCAGTTGCAGGGACCGATGCCATGGTTTGGACCATCATTGAACCAGGTGTAGCTCTAATAGCCGCGAGCTTAGCCACGATTCGTCCCCTCCTCCGAGCGATGAGAGTCCCCGGGTTTGATACGACAAAGGCAACCACAGAAAACTCTGCACGGAGCGGAATAAAACGGTCTCGCAACAAATCGCAACCTGCATCAACTCCAGGCTCTGCACCAACCGATGTGAGCCTGGTCGACTTGGCAACCCGGCATGACACCCAACCACGCCGACCTCTGGAGGAGGACGAGAGAGGCTTGCGCCCAGGCAATAGCTTCGATCAGCGGACAAACGACTCCAAGAGCGAAATATACGTGATAGAAGGACACGCTTTCAGTGCGGAGCGGCGGTCGCTGGATCAAATCCACAACGTGGGCGCACAAAGCCAGGACGATGCCTTTATGGGGCTGGCGATTGCTGACCCCAAGAATCAAAAACATGACTGTTTGAGGGCAAACCCGCCATGATGTGCCCTGACCTCTTCTCGACTTCTACTCATATTCTGGGAACTGTTTTGGGACGGAATAAATGGAGGCCCACTGGGTGGGTTGGATGACCATATCAACAGCGGCAGGAAAAGACCTTGGGGACACGAGGTCACGGCGTAACACGACGATACCACGGACTGGGCGGGTACGACACAATAGGCAATTGCTTCTGGAGTTTGGGCATACGATGATTTAACGGCGGCGGTTTGTGTTTCTCGAGTTCGGGCCACACGTCTGGCTATTTTTATCTGCCAATGGGGGCAGGAAATCAGGGATGGATGCTACGCATGGCTCAAGGAAGTGATGAGCACCTGCGACGGAAGAATACCTCTTTGAGTTACTGCGATACCATGATGAAAAATCAATGCAGGAATACAGGAAAAGTGTGACTGCACGAGACTTACAGCAAAGTGGCTAGTCGTCGAACCTACCACGGATCACGCGTGAGGGAACAACATTGGACTCTATGGCTTTACAACCACGGTACATGACGCGTCCTGTTGCAGCGGTCTGTCTTGGAGGTTGGATGGAAATTGGCTTACGAATCATTTGCGCTGCCCATTCCGTGGTACCAAACAAACCAAGGGTCGAAACACAGTCAAGGTCATGACGATCCTTTATCCAACCACATTTTTGGCTGAGTGGCAACAGGGGCTAAACCATCATGGCCGGCTCACCGGACACACGGTACACTATGACTGACTGAGACTACTGATGCATGCATAGAGCGTGTAGCAATAGGCAGGCCTTGCTAATGGGTGTTGTGGGCAGTGTGAATTGGTTGGGAAGAATCTTCATACTGCGGCAGAATAAAAAAACAACAATTATCTTGTCCTTCGCTAATGAAGCAAGTCGTTTTGACTCCACAAGGCTCAAACGCAGACCATGCCGTCGAACCACAAACGCGATGCAAGAAGGAAGCTCTTTCTACAACACATGCACTCAAACGCCCCTACGCGTACTGCGAGTCAACCTGGTCCAGCTGCACGGCCCCTTTGTAGGCATTTGAGATGATGGTCCCCGGGTGGAAGATGTTGAAGATGACGGAGAGGATGAGCATGAGAAGCGTATCGAAGCCGTAAAGGTAGGCCTCGTTGGTCATAAGCTCCCCGTCGCGGCCTTGGATAAACTCAACGGTGCGGAAGATGGATCTGATCATGACGAGCGCGCTTACGCCGTACAGGACTAAGATGTAGCGGTTCCACGCGACGTCGACTGTGCGGCTGCGATGCGTCGGGCGTAGGGAAACGCGCCGGTGGAAGACGGCGGTGACGATGATGAAGAGCCCGAATATGACAATCTGCACGGCTAGACCTACTAGGACAATGGCCTGGGCGGTGTCGAAGACATCGGGGTCCTCTGCGGCCGCCATCATCGCGCCTCCTACAGTAACAACGTAAGCGAGAAGTCCACGCGACAACGGCAAAGTTGGCCAAACGTACCACCGGCCTGGACGAGAAAGGAGACGACGTCGCCGGCGACGAACACTTTGGTGAGCCAGCTCCTGCGGATGAGGGCATAGGGCTCAGCGTCGAGGAGGAGGATGATGCGGCCGAGGATCATGTAGATGGAGGCGGCGTAGAGGGCCGGGGCGACGAGGATGAGGACGGTTTGGACGATGAAGATGTTCCTGTCATAGTTCGGTTGCTGACTGATGGATACTGAGCGGGCGAGATATCCCACGACGAGGGCTTCACGACAATAAGGCGGGGACTGATCAGCTCTTGGTACCGACGAAGAAAGGGTTGGCGATGCTTACAAAGGCCGCCGAGGAGAAAGGGGATGAAGTACCAGGTCCGCCATCGGATCAGCTGGTAGACGTGGAAGAAGGTGGTGAGGCCGTAGGCGACGGTGGCGACGATGGCAGCGGGGAGGGACGGGTCGTAGTGATAGTAGTTGGGGGTTGAGGGTGGTTGTGCTGACATTGCCAAAGATGTGTCTCTGTTGTTGAAGCTGGCGGCAAGGGATTGTCTTGGATGGACGAGTATCTGCACCACTCGCGGCTGTGTTGATGGACAAGAGGACGAAGAGAACCTAGACTACAGAAGAGGTGAAAGGAAAATAAATGAATGTATCGACACGCATCTCTGCCAGCCAACCGTGGCTACACAACAACCAGGAGACCTATATACTATATATCACAACAAAATCCCAGGGGGGTATTGAACCCCTTTCCCAAACATGATGGACAAGCCTGATCCGGACAGCAGAGTGCGGACCCTAACTCCGCCATCTGAGCCACAACGCGGACTCACACGGCTGCCCCCATAGCGGAAACTTGTAAGCGGGAGAACCGGGATTTTCACCACCCTCTACTGGCGTCTAAGCGACCGTGGTGCGCCGACGCGGGCGGTCGTCGTAATGCGCCGTGGCTGTGTTTTTCCTCTTCCGGGGTTGGGGGGAGGGGGGGACACCTTTCGTGTCGTTGGCCGTAAAATTGGGTGGTATTGATTGTTATACGGTAGGGTCTAAGGCTGACAGGGGGGACGGGGGATTTTGATGACTGGGGGTGAGATTGGCTTCTATACGGGATGGACCGTGTTGGTGGTTTGTTGTGAAGTGACGATGTTGGTGGGAGGGACTGCGTGGAGTATTGCCTGTGAATATAGTTTGGACAGAGCCGTGGTTTGGCGAGACGGCTATTTACTTTGTGTGCTTGGACTAGTTGGTGCTCGTGACAAGCTGCTTCGCGTGGCCATGGCCTCTGCTGAATCTGACATTGATATATCCCCAAGATTCTCTTCCTCTTCGACTTTTCTGAAACACGATCCCATCGTCCATCCTCCACGGCTCTTCCGACATTTCCAACAGCCCTATCGTCGATGAGACCAGTCCATCCCCTTCACGCCATGCGCCTCCCTTACCGACCGCAAGACATCGAACGTACCATCTTGTCCCACCCATCAAATGCGCCATAGCAATGCCCGGAGATGTCGGGGGTAAGACCGCCGCCAGCGCGGCGCTAACCGAGAGCCGCAAGCCACTTGGTCGGCGTCGGTGCTTGCTACGTGCCGGGATGCTCGCCGGGGGGGGAGAGGGAGCAGGACTCGTGTATCGATATATCCAGGGTCCGTGGGAGCAGTCGAGACGTTGGGAAGCGTACACCTGCCCCTGGGGATAAAGCACATGCCAACTAGAACCTTTACCGCCTTGGATCCTCGTGTGCGACAGTGAACATTCAGCGCTGAAGCCTTGCCACGCAGCCAAAGATATGCGCCTACACGTGCCCCTGCGGCCAGCGCCAAATCGCTAGTGGAAGACGCATGGACAGCACACTGTTGCCCGTGGAACCGTCCTCTTCTTGTCCCGAAACAAAAAGCCATGTGGCACGGCGTTGCCCAGAGCTCCAACTGGGAGAGAGGATGGTAATGGTGTAGGCGCATACGGGGAGCTGACATGTGAGGTGGAAGTTAAGATTACTGACGCCCAGGTGGTTGTGGCTATGCTCTGTCTGTTTGCGTGGTCTTGTTCTTTGTAAGATTGTAAATCGATAGCCTTCTGAACCTGTCTGTACCGCAGCAGCTGTCGGGCCAACGTTCCATCAGCTGGCGACTGGGGTTCGGGGACGAACCATAACTCGTCCATCATGTTCCGGGCACTCAAGATACTACCCCAAAATCCCTTGTATTCGTGGATACCATCCATCTTCACCAACAGCCGCGGACAAATCAACTGGCTCCACGGCAAATATTTGATTTCATTGGGGCATCGACAGCCCGCTCAGGTCGACCTCCAACTCCCCTTCGTCCCCCCAAACGGGCGCAACCACAAACCGGCCCATGATCTTGCCCATGCCCACGCTCTCCCCCCCTATCACGCCCGGCTGCGGCTTCTCGTCGTTTTCCTGCACAATTACTGCCGTGGCCAAGAAGCTCGTGCTCATGGCAGGCCCCATGGACATGGGCATTCCGCCCCAGTCGAGGTGTGTCCGCCCGGACTTGCGCACGGTGAGCTTCCCTACCAGGCCGCCGTGCGAGAGCATGTTGGGTTCAAACTCCTCCTGCTCATCGTCGAGGTTGTCTGGAGCATTAGGAGCCGACTCATCTTGCGTCAGGTCGACAGCTGCTCCATGGTTTGGCCTCGCGGGCACGTCCGACATGGTCGTCTGAGAGGGCTCTTCCTTAACTTGACCCCTTCCTGTACCAACCGTCGGTAGTAGAGGTGGCAGCTTCGGCGGAAATTGGAATAGATACAAACGGCCGTCCTTGTCGGGTGGAGGCTCCTGTCTCGTGACTCCATCCTCGACAATGGTCAATGAGCCAAGCTCACCGGCCAGAAGTTGCAGATTAGCAAGCGTGACCTGCTCCTCGAGGTCCTGGGGAGGGGGCGCCTTGGGCTTCTGGTCAACGATTGATCGCCGTGCCGTATCTTCCGTTGCGGATCGCACTGCAGAGTCAATATCCATGGCGTCTTCAAGTTCTGGATCATTCTTGATCTTGACAGCCGCCTTGGAGTCCATGCCCCAAACGCCTTCCTCTGCAGGTTGCGGCATGAGGGGCTGACCACCGGTATCGCCGTCAACCCAAAGACTCTCTTCCTCGCCCGTCGCGTTCTCCGCAGCCTCCAGCTCGGCGTTGGTGACAACCACAACCTCGTCGTCTTTGTGCTCCTTCCGGAATATACCCATTGGTAGGGATGTGGCGGCCTTGTTGCTCAGGGCGGTCATCATGGCCTCGTCGTCGCTGTCAAGGTCTTCTTCCGGCGTCCGCGAGTGGAGCTTATCGGCGTTGATTCTAGTCTCGCGGAACCGCACATCGTCGGCCTGCTTAATACCCGGTGTTTTCGAATCCCTGTACCCTCCTGACCCTCCGAATCCGCCGCCGAAGCTAGAGCCGCCAATGCCAGTCCTCCCTCCTATTCGGTTGATGCCCCCTGCTCAAGTCAGTCTCGTGGTCGAGCAAGCTTGAAGGAAATGGATGACGCACCAGCAGACATGCCTGCGGAAAAGGGCCCGCTAGCCGTGGGATTCGCACGCCCGAACCCGCCTCTGCTGCCCATGGCATCTCCGCGGCTTCTCTTGCTACGAAACCGTGAGCGTCCCCGGGCTCGTCGCTCTGCTGCTGCTCTCTCGCTGGCCTTTTGCTCCTCCTGCCGTGCCAGGTTGTCACGCTCCGCCTCATCTCGCCTGACGTTCTTTGGGCGAAACCGGCCGATGGAAGGACCCCTCGTAGCGCGTGCGGTAGCACCCCCCCGGGTGACGGAGCCCGTAGCTGGCAGCGTCGGTAAAGCTGTGTTCCCTCCGGCGGTTGGAGTCAATGTCGCGGGGGTCGAGGCTTCGGCTACTGCAGGCCCATCGGTCGGTTCTGTGGATGCGGCCGGAGCGGCGGTGCCACCCCGCCGGGTTCCTCTGCCGGGCGTCCTCCCGCGTCTCATGTTCAGGCCGGCTGGTAAGATCGGAGTAAGCTCATACCATTGGACTCGGAAGTGGTGCGGCAATGACGGTTTTGTCGACGTGGGGAGTCGCAGGGGAAATTTTATGAGTAAAGGCGATGGCCGTGGTGGGGTCCGAGGCGGTTCTGCCGCTCCCTGCAGGACCAGGACCTCACCGCCTGCCGCTTTGGACGTGTCCCCCACCATCCAACGGCAAGCAGTTGGTGGGGCAGGCTGCCATACGTCAGCCCTACCTTCCCAAGCACAGAAGCTGTCGCGTGAAACCAGAGTAAGACGAGAAGAACTGAAATCTCGTAGATCAAGATCATCTTATGTCGGGCGAAAGACTTGGATTTGAATTTGGAGTACAACTGAGTCGTCTACTGAACCAAATGCTCCTGCTTCGTTACCTTTCACTTCTCGACAGGTTGCCCTGACGATGCTTCATATCGATGAGATGACCAGTGAGCCACCCGCAAGAGAGTGCGCTGACTGAACAGCTAAAGCTGCCCGTGTAGAGCATAAAATTCTCGGCCAATCAAAGACTCTCGCATACGGATCTTGATGGGACTGACTATGGCAGTGGAATCAATCCGGCACACCCATGTTAGAGCCAGTGTCCAGACGGCCCAATATCGTGTCCCTCATGAAGCTGGCGACACGCCTCATCGGACACACATTAGAGCTTGCTCTCCGAAGTAGTTGCCGACAGTGCCCTCCTGTATAAGCATTGATCCAATCCACTCTCGCCCAGCCTCCACCGTCCTTGCCCCGAACTTGACAATGACGCACCCCCGTACCCTCGCAGCGGACCAGATCACTCCCTGTGCGCGTTCTGACCTGAGCCTGCCTGCACGCCATCGCTCGAATGGGGTCTTGCTCTGCTCCTCCTCTTGTTGATCTTTTTTGGACCGGAAGTCTCGCGCGCCCAGGCGAGGTAGGTCGGAGAATTCGCTGATAAAGAAGTCGCCCACGGGCTTCATGGCTGCCCCGCGGAGGATGAGAGTTCCAAAGACTGCCATGTTGTGCATCGTCTTGTGAAGCGGTTGGCCACGAGCAGCGGTGTCCGTCTTCGAAAGCTTAACAACGTCCCGGACAAGGAGCCGGTCTTTGCCAGGGTCATCAACTCCGCAGAGCCAGACCTCGTTCCGGCCAGTCCAGCTGACGAAGCTCCAATCTTCGCCGCGTGCTGACCGACCGTGCGTCACCCAGTCGAGGAGACACACGGACGAGCCTTCGCTGCACTTGAAGACCTGGCTCTGCACGTACACGCTGTCCTTGAAAGGCTGCACAGGGTCCGGCAATAGGCAGAGCGCTGCTTCATCCTCGAGCCGGATGTCCATCGTCTGGCTCGTCACGATGCTTGGCGACGCGGACTTGAAGATCTTGGTGTGCCCCTGAGTAACGAGGCTGAGTCTAGAGCCGCGTAGGACGTGGATGGCGAGCTTGATGCTATCGCCGCCCACCAGGCCGCCGCCGTAGGACAAGAGAAAGACCAAGACGCTCTTCTGAGAGGCCAGCGGTGACGGGGAGATGAGTTTCAAGGGGTACTGATAGGTCATGGCTTCCAATCCGCTGGCGCCGGTGGGAAGGACAGTTGCGACGATGCGGCCGTCACCCGCGCGGGATGACGATTTGGGGAACGGAGATTCCATGTCAATATCATCACTGCTACCGTCTGTATTGTTAGGAGCTCAAATCCCACGTGTGCCGCCGGCTCGCCTAGGTAAAGCTTGGTTGAGCTACCCTCATCTCACTTATCGACATTGATAAGGGAACTCAAGCTGAATGACAGTGGGTTGAGGCGTAAACACGCTGCATAGCTCCAGGTGGGCCCTTACGTGCACTGTCAATGAGCGTTTGCGTGGCAGTAGCGGGTACCTGTTGACCCGCCCTAGACGCGGCCTCTTAGTCCTTAGGATACCTGCCAGCTATCTTGAGCTATCGAAGATTGGCCGCTAATAATGCCTGTCCACCACCCACACGTCGCCAACGCGCCTCGTTGCAACAAGCATCATCCGTGCTTGGAACCGCAAACCGCTCCTGCCATCCACCTTCGCGTTCCCATGCGCTGCGCGTAATTCCTTTACGAGGACAACCGCGATGGAACAAAGCGCCAGTCCTGCGCCTGAAGCGGACGCGACGGCGCCTCGCCGCTCCGGACGCGTCGTGAAAGCGCCAACCAAATTCGAGCCGGAGCCCAACACAGCTGCGGCCAAGCGCAAACGGGGCGACAATGACGAGGACGATGCCGATAACGATGTGGCCGAGTCCGACGAGGACATGAGCGACGATGAGGAAGCCGAAAGCGACCAAGATCACCCGGCGCCGAGGTCGCGGAAGTCCGCGCCGTCCAGTCGCGCAAAGAAGCCTTCCATCAAGAAAGCCAAAGTCAACGGCCACAAGCCCACGAGGTCGGATCACCCGGCTATCCTCCCATCAAGACCCAAGAAGGCCGTCCGGATCGACACCGGCGAGCGCGGAACTGGACTCTATGGTAAGACGGCTAGACAGCGACCCTGAACGACTTGCTGCTAATGCCTGTTCAGTGGACATCTTCGGTAGTGGCGACGCCCCAGACTCGGTGGCTCGACAATGGCTAGAGAGATACCAGGCCGACAATGCCGCGGGCACCGCGGAGCTTGTGAATTGCATTCTGCAGTGCGCTGGTTGCGACCAGGAAATCACCACGGATGACATCCATGACGACGAAAGTATCCCGACACGATTGCTTGACCTTCAGAACGTCTACCAAGAGGTTGGTTACGCACCGTGACTGCGGTGGACAGACAGTTGATACTGACGCGATGCAGCAACAAATTATCGACTATCCGTTGATATCCAAAGCCAAGAGTACGCGGTCGTTCCGGGACCTTCTAACCAACTTCTTCCGGTCGCTAGTTGACCTCCTGCATGAGACGGACGTTCTGTACACTGATCCGACCCTGGTTGACAACCTGCACGCCTGGCTGTCGAGTATGTCCTCGTCATCACTGCGACCCTTCCGTCATACTGCAACGGCTATTGCCCTCACCGTACAGTCTGGATTGGTCATGGTGGCTGTAACTCTCGACGAAAGAATCACAAACATCGAGCAACAACTGCAGTCTGCTAAGAGAGCCAAGAATAAGTCGAAAGCCGCAGAGATCCAGCGCAGCCTCGAAGAAGCCAACGAACACCGAAAGACATGCAGCGAGGCGATCCAATCCTTCTTCGACACCGTTTTCGTGCATCGATACCGCGACGTGGACCCAAAGATTCGCTCCGAGTGTGTTGAAGCGCTGGGATCGTGGATTTGGTTCCTGCCAACCGTCTTCATGGAACCTGGATACTTGCGCTACCTCGGCTGGATGCTGTCTGACACAAGCGCGACGACGCGTCTTGAAGTCCTGAAGCAGCTGTCCAGAGTCTTCAAACGAGATGCGTCGCAGCTGGGCCATTTTATTGAAAGGTTTCGCGCGCGCTTGATCGAGATCGCGACCCAAGACTCGGAGATATCAGTGAGGGTAGCTGCCATCTCCGTCATCGAGACGCTGCGGGAGTCGGCTCTGCTCGATGCCGATGATGTTGACTCTATTGGGAAACTCATCTTCGACAACGAGCTCCGCATTCGCAAAGCCGTCGTTGGATTCTTCATCGCATGTATCGATGACGTCTATGCAGATGAGCTGGAGAAAATTGGCGGCACTGAAGCACTCGATGAGTTGGATGATGTCGAAGACGACAACGACACATCGCCACGTAAGGAGTGGCTCAATATCAAATGCCTAGCCGGCACGCTGGCCACGTACGATGCCCAAATCGAACAGAGCCAGCAGGACAGTGCTGCCATGGCGCTGGATTTTGCTGCAGATCTGCTCGAAGCTACCGTTCCAGACACGCGGATCTCGCTCGCCGCCCAAGTTCTCTATGAGAGGGTGCCTGCGGTAAAGAAGTGGGAGACGCTCGCTGCCTACCTCTTGTTTGATCACACAACAAGCACTAAATCGAAATCCAAGTCCAGATCCAAAGGGAACTCGCCGGAGGCAGCCTTCAAGGCAGCAATCGCTCCAACCCCTGCCGAGGAGTCCATTCTTCTGGATGTTTTGAGTTCTGCCGTCAAAGCCAGCCTGGGCCAAACAGGCGAGCCGGACCGGCACAGGAAGAAGGGCCATCGTAATGAAGCTGCGGAGGCGCAAGAAGAGATAGCGTTGGAGCTTGCATCCACCATACCCAAGCTGCTGAACAAATTCGGGGCTGAGCCAGAAACAGCGGCCACGGTTTTGCAAATGGAGCACTTCCTGAACCTAGACATCTTCCAGCAGCTGCGTCAGGATTCTAGCAAGTTTGAAACTCTGCTGGACGAGATAAGCACTCAATTCAACAGGCACGACGACAAGAGGGTTCTTTCTGAGGCCGCTGCCGCCCTTCTTCACGCTCGCCAGTTCAACGAGCTCGAGGAGATGGTCGACAACCGCATATCCGTTCTCTGGGAAAACACCCTCAACTCTCTCCGAAACTTTGACAAGTCATATGAGCTCTCTGCCCGCGGCAACCTGGAAGCAGCACCGCTCAGGGAGTTAACCACTGTTCTGATGAAGATTTCCAGACTGGCTGGTATCGCGGATTGCGTCGACACTTTGGAGGCTGAAGGATCCGCAGCGGACTCGCAAGCACCCGCCATTCAGATTCTGAGCGATATCGTGCACAGGGGCAAGTATGACCCTCAGGAGGATGAAATTGATGACCTTGAAGATGAGGTGGTCTCGTTTGCCATTAAAGCGTGCCAGTTCTACTTCATGTGGAAGACCAGGAGCTTGCTTCAATTGCTAGGCGGCACGGGCATCAGGGACGACGAGCTGGACCGCTTGTCGGTCTTACGGCAAAGCTACCGAAGACACTTGATCGAGACTCTGTCATCGCGCGCAGCCATCGACCAGCTGCGGCTGTTTGCGACAGGAAGTCTCTGCGACCTGCACCTAACCTTTGCTGTTCTTCGCCCTACCATCAGCAAGCTGTCCTCCGCGTCAGACGAAACGCAGAAGTACAAGACTTTGGTGCAAGAGATCGAGCCTGGCCTCATCCCCGAATTGATATCCATCTTTGACGGCACAGAGAAACAATATGCCAAGAGGGCAAACAAGGACAGGACTCTCAACGAGCCTGCGGACAACGAGGATCCCGTAGCCGACGACGAGGACGAGCTCGAAGATGACGACGATGAGAACTTGTCCAAGGAAGAGCGTCAGGTGCTCGAGTTGAAAACCGAGAAGGCGCTGTGCGACCTGACGGCCAAGTTCATCCTGGCCATCCAAGCCAGAATACTGGATCAACGAGGAACCCAAGCCGGCAAACTCCGCCGCCGCATCCTGCGCAACCAGACCAAGCTCGGCCACAACTTCAAAGAACTCGTCGCCTACCTTGACGAGGACAAGCTCCACGCGGCAAGCAGCAGGAAACCCTCCCGCGCAGCAGCCGCCCCCTCCAAACCCCAAAAGGCGACACTAAGCGCAGAGATGGTCGAGCATGACGACGACGATGAGGAAGAGGCCGCCGACGACGAAGACAATGCGTCGGAAGATGCCCCGCCGGTGGAGGGCTCGCGGGAGGATCTAAGGCGCAGGGAGCTGTTAGATGAGGATGAGGTGGCGGACGATGAAGACGAGGATCAGGAGAGGCCGGGTCATGATGTAGATGATGATATTATTGGCGATTGAAACCGCTTCTTTTTTGTATCAGGGGCAGGTTGTTTTCCTTTTTCGTATTTGGGCAATGTTGGTAGGGGACTTGTGCCGAGAGAGCCTGAGGTTCTATGAAGTCGCTTGTCATGGTTAATGAAAAAGCTCGATGGACTGTTTCCATTGCTCTGTGTTGTGAGCGCGGGTCGGGATGGATATGGAGTAGTACCGTTATGTAGATTTTGGTATTTGACATGCTAATCCTCGTTGTCGCACTGAAAGGTTGCAACTTGCTACGGTAAATTGTATGGAAACCGTCAATTCACAGAGAGGCCTTTGACCATACATAGCATGGACCGGGATGAGGATATATTGCGCCCCGTGTGAGTCTGGTGTAAATACCTTCATTGACTACCCATTACATACGACAGGCAGACTGTAGATTCCCATCTATATAGCAATCCGTCGAGATACATGTCTCCATGAGGGTATCGTGCAAAAAAGACCAACCATCAACACCATAAAAGATCCTCCAATAGGAATAGTCCCTCAGTTTCAAACAATGAAACCACTTCGGTACGCGCCGACCCAGTGTCACACAGCCACAATTTTTGTCCCAAACAGAGCAAACACCCGTTCCCATCGCAACCCAAGGCCTGCGTCAGCCTTGCCAGCATCGCCTTCCGGCACCTTGACGCCGTACTGCCTCACGCAGCAGTGGAATGGTCGATTGGTAATTGCTGTGAGAGCTGGTGCCTGGCCTTGGGCACCTTTACACTCCTCAACATTTCCCCAGAGCAGAAACAGACGCTGCCGTAAAAGCTCAAGCCCTCCAGGGTTTGCCTTCAAATCCGAAGCGTCTAAATGTAACAGGCACTGGGCAGACATATTGTCGACTGCTACCCATGCTGCTCCTTTTTGTGCACCCTCGACCTGTGTCATATCTTGCAGTTTGAGACAGAAAGCCCATTCCCAAGCGGCCGTTGAAGAGGCAGTCTCAGAATCATCGGATTCAGAATCATTGCCACCCCCATCCGAAAGCCGGTCGCATTCTGAGGATCTCTTTTGAGGTCTTGCAAAGTCCTCCAGTTTATTAGGTCTGAAGTCGATTACGCGCACAGCTACACGATGGTTTGCATTGATGAAGGGAAGCGTTTGCACGACATCCTGCTCATCTATAGTTTGGGTGAGCTGTATCGGTTTCAACATGTCTGCAATCGTGGTTGCGAGTTTGTTTGCGTTCTCACATTTCACTATCTTGCTATTAGTTTTACATCATCTTGGGGAGCATTCAGTAAACTCACCTTGCAGATTCACGTTTGCATGAGGTTCGCCCTGCGCCTCTGCTGCCTTTGCGGCTTCCTCGGCTGCCCTTGCAGCCTTCCTCCGGGCTTTCCGGTTACGTGTAGTCGGTTCAGCATTGGAGGACATCATTTCTTTTCGCTTTTGACCAGCCAGTGCGGCCTCGGTGACAACCTTTTGTCGTTGCTTGGTCGCTCGTTCCAACTCCTTTTCCCGAGTGCGTGCACTCTTGAGCCGCGGCGCCAGCACCACATCCACGCACGTCGCAGGATCTACAATATGGGCGTTGATCTTGATTCCACTTGCACCACGATCTTCGCGTAGGAACCCCTCCAGATTAATCCCATTATGACCGTGTTTCACTTGTACGTTACGGAGGAACACCCAAGATTTGTGGGAGACCTCGTGGGCTCGAAGAGCGGCGGCATGTGGCTCCCAGCATGTGATTTGCATACTCCTCTTGCCCATTGGCCCTTTCCAACCCGAGTCTATACCGACCGGCTTAGAAAATCGAGTGGTGTATCCGTAAACATCGCCATCTCGGGCTTCGTTGAACGTGACAGGAGCATCTGCAGCCGTGTATTCGTGGAAAGCCGTATTCTCTGTATAGTCAGAGACCCACAACGTCATCTTGTCCCCCGTGTCGTATGGATCTTTCACCAGCTGAACCAGAATGTCACTAAAGACGCCGTCCCGGACGTCTTTGAGCTCTCTGAATTTGTCCTTGACATTTAATGATTGAACTTTCATGGCGGTGAACTCTTCCTCAGTGGGGAGCCGTTTTTTGTCGATTTTATGATACAAGTTGGAGACATATTCGTGTTCGGCTAAGCCGGGCTTGCGCTTTACAACCCGGCCAGAGGGCTCCAGTGCACTCAGAGCGTTGGATGGTGGCGGCCCGATCTTTTCGTGCTTGTAAATGTGAATATCCGTTGCGATATTGCTGCATAAAGAAATATTCTGGGCTCCAAATCTTTGCACCTAATGCGCCTGGTGAGTCGTGGAGATGGAAGGATTTGAATGCCAATGGCTTACCTTGGCCTGGTAGATTACAACAACGTCACCGCATCTAAAGTCTGGCATTTGGTCTTGTGGCCGAAAAATATGCATTGACAGACAATCCTCCTCATCCCATTCAATGGAACGGTCGAAAAGGCGAATCTCACATTTCCAGTCTGACCATCATTAAAACCAGGATAGGACTGCAGAGCGATTTCTCTTACCTGCTCCATGTCGCGATTGAATCGGGGCCCTGAAGTCCATCACGACTCCAATGACATTGATGAGTCGTCCAATCGCACGTGCGTTGTCGAGCACATCTTGGATGGCTAAGAAGTGCGGGGGCGGAGGTGCCGCATCCTCTGGACCCATCCTCGAACATGAATACAGAGCAGACGAAGGACAGACGAGAAAACGATGACGGTGTGTAAAATTAGTGCATATATGTACGGTGATTGGCTGATGAGGTGTGGCAGCACAAATGAAAGAATAGGCGTGCGTTGGGCGACACGCGTAGAGGTTGCTTGGCTGGAAGATGGAAACCGCGTCCAGTTGAAAAAGTTGTGGAGCCACAATTCCGCGAAGTCACGTGAAACGCCGTCTGACTCGACCGGTTTCGCCTGACGTAACGGTGCTGAAAGAGAGTTCGCGGCGCCTGCCACGAGACATCAGCTTCCCTCTGCTCAAGGTATCTCCCTAGGCTAATTCCCTGCCAAAAGTCATACCCTGCAGTTAGCTAGGTACCATCATCGACCTACTGTAGACCTCTTTGATGGCTTTGATGCACATCCATCCACTAGCGGCGTGACAAGTGTGTGCCTGAGGCATAAGTTCTAGAAAAGGCCCTGGGTGGGTTGTGCTGGCTCTTGACACGGCACCACACTGAGCCCATCCACCTACTACTGTACCATCTCCTAGTAACCGGGGTCCGGCCATTTCTGCTCTTTTCTCTGCATCCAGATCTTTTTCCCCCTTCAAGACCTCCGCCTTCAACCTACTGAACCTGATAGATCCCAGCCCTCCTCCACCATCGTGCTGGTGTTTCCTGGTTTCAACCACCCGGTGGCTGCAGTCACGCTCAGCAGAATTTCATTGTCGCTGCGGGCGCCTTTGTTCGCAGCCTTTTGCAACACCCCGCACACATCCCCCCTTACTGTTTACATTTAGCACGTTGCCGTCGAACTCGACCTATTACCGGCACCATGGCTGAACGATACATTCCCGAGCATCGTCGAACCCAGTTCAAGGCCAAGAACACCTTCAAGCCCGAGGAGCTGCGCCGTCGTCGAGAGGAGCAGCAGGTTGAAATCCGCAAGGCAAAGCGTGAGGAGAACCTTGCCAAGAGACGAGGCATCGGTACTGGCGAGAACCGTCCCGGTGCATCCCTGGGCGCTGCCCCAGACAGCGACGATGAGTCGGCTCCCACTGAGTCTCAGGTATGTCTTTCTACTTGCTCCATGCACCGTCATGCTCCCCCATGGGCTGCGGATTCCAGTGCTTGGTGCCGCGGTTCCGCCACCAAACCCCCTTCGCTTGTCTTGCTGTGATGTGGGGGTGAAAACAAATCCCTAAACCCCACATTTCGCTGTCGCGATTCGTGAAAGCGGCTGCTGCTAGTCCCTCAACTTCCCTCGTCAGCGTTTTCAGATGCAAATGTCTTTATCCCTCTAAACGTTGGGTCTGCTAACATGTGGTGGATAGCTCAACGAGGATCTCCCTCAGATGGTTCAGGGGGTCTTCTCCGACCAGATCGACCTTCAGATCCAAGCCACGACCAGGTTTCGCAAGCTGCTGTCGAAGGAAAGAAACCCTCCCATCGAGGAAGTCATCAAGACCGGTGTCGTCAGCCGCTTCGTCGAATTCCTGCGATCCCCCCACACTCTTGTACAGTTCGAGGCTGCTTGGGCATTGACCAACATCGCATCCGGATCTGCGACTCAAACCCAGGTTGTCATTGAAGCTGGTGCCGTTCCCATCTTCGTCGAACTTCTTGCTAGCCAAGAGCCAGATGTCAGAGAGCAAGCCGTGTGGGCATTGGGCAACATTGCCGGCGACAGCCCTCACTGCCGGGACTATGTCCTTAGCTGTGGTGCACTAAAACCGCTGCTCAACTTACTGGGCGACAGCCGCAAGTTGAGCATGCTGCGCAACGCCACATGGACCCTCAGCAACTTCTGCCGTGGCAAGACCCCTCAACCTGATTGGAACACAGTAAGCCTGCCCATACCGTATGTGAGTTTTTGTCGCTCTGCTAACACAACCACCACAGATTGCCCCAGCTCTCCCCGTCCTGTCCAAGCTGGTTTACTCTCTTGACGACGAGGTTCTTATTGACGCTTGCTGGGCTGTGTCATATCTGTCCGACGGCTCCAACGACAAGATTCAGGCTGTTATCGAGGCCGGCATTCCCCGCAGACTGGTCGAACTGCTCATGCACGCCTCGACTTCGGTGCAGACGCCTGCTCTTCGGTCTGTTGGTAACATTGTCACCGGCGACGACGTTCAGACACAGGTCATTATCAACTGCGGCGCTCTCCCCTGCCTTCTGTCTCTCCTGAGCTCTACTAAGGATGGCATCCGCAAGGAGGCCTGCTGGACAATTTCTAACATCACTGCTGGCAACTCATCACAGATCCAGGCGGTCATCGATGCCAACATCATCCCACCCCTGATCCACCTTCTCCAGAACGGCGACCTCAAGACACGCAAGGAAGCTTGCTGGGCAATCAGCAACGCAACGTCTGGCGGTCTGCAGAAGCCCGAGCAGATCCGCTATCTGGTCTCTCAAGGTTGCATCAAGCCCCTCTGTGATCTGCTAGGGTGCCCCGACAACAAGATTATCCAGGTTGCTCTGGATGGTCTTGAGAACATCCTCAAGATTGGCGACCTTGACAAGCAGGCTGCCGGCGAGGGTGGTACGGCCATCAACCGCTATGCGCTGTACATCGAGGAGTGTGAAGGCATGGAAAAGATCCACGACTGCCAAAACAACGCAAACGAGGAGATTTACATGAAGGCCTACAACATCATCGAGAAGTACTTCTCCGACGACGAAGAGAATGCTGGTGAAGGTGTCACTCAGCCCACCGGGCCCAACGGCACTTTTGGATTTGGTGCCAACGGTGGTGCGCAATCTGGCGGATTCAACTTCGCCAACGGAGGCGATTCCATGGACATGTAAATGATCTATCGCCTACACTAGTTCGCCTCTGGCGTCTCGAAATGAGGCCTCCGGCACCAATTATTCAACTAATTCATCACCCTGAACCCCCTTCGCCCCTTATCACACCACTGCCCCTTATTCAATCCTGCAGCCACTACTAGACTGTACACCCACCTCACCACCACGAGATATCACAGCAGCACCGCGTTTTGTTACTTTGCCCAGGATTTTTTGCGTGCAGTTAGGAGTTGTTGAGGACGAAGGCCCTATGGTAGCTTGAAAGCTCCAGCCTCGATGAAGGAATGAAAATTCTAGGACGAAGAAGAGGAACAACTCGCGTTCACGCGCCCAAAAGGCCATGAAGCTCGACGGGAGCACTATCGTGCTGCCAAGCGACATGTGCGCCGTGGATAACCACCCAGCACTTTGGAGACAGCCACCGCCCTCAGGGCCCTGTCGACGGCGAAAGAGTTGGAACCAGTGCTAGTGCACAATGTGTCAGGCGGAGGATGAGAGGCTCGAAACCATGGCCAAGTGGCCATGCAGTATGCATTGCATGCAATTGTAGCCGACATGAATAAAACATTTTGTCCCCGATTCTCCTACGTGCCCGAGTAATCGTCGTGACGTGGCAACCGAGCTTGGCGTACACCATAGAGTCTTGTGAGCAGTTCCATCAACAACGGGCCGACACTGGTCGAACCGCAACATTGGCTAAAATATGGTACATCCTAGTTCGGATGCTGAAGTAGGGCAAATACTCCCCCCATCTGCTTCCTTAAGCGAGGCTGGGAAAGCCCTGAGCTGTGGAATCGACCATCCAGCTGACTACGAACTATCACGAGCCACTACGGCCGAAAGACCTTTGCATGCCATTTCTTTTCTCGCCCTCCGACAGAATCTTGCATAGTGCCGTCAGCTGATCTGATAATGATATGAACACTTTGGACAGGGCGTAACTGATTCGGCTGCTTGACGTGCGTTTGATGTTTTTGATGCCACTGGAAATCTGAAAGCGCCAGATTACCTCAGTGTGATGGAGAAAATGACAAGTAGTCCGTGTTAAGGCCGGGAGGCAAATAATGCATTTTCCGTAGAGTCTAATGGGGATGCGCCGGGGCCACCCTAGCATTTGCGACCAGAAGCCGCTGGGCTCCAGGGCCCATGGAGGGGTTCCAGACGCCCGTCAATCATACCGCGGGAACCCCACTGACGAAAGACAACCTACCGCCACCACCAGGGGTGATCAAGTGGCAGCAAGAAATTCAAGATCACCAAGTGAACCTCGAGGCTCGAGGATTTGATATCCAACGTGCGGCTCAGACACAAACTTGGGGCGGGGAATTAAACCAGGCCGTGAGAGTCCGGCAAGAGCGGCCTCGTTGTACGCTCGACCCTTGAAAAAGCGCCCACGCCTCCCGTTTCGACCTGTCTCCAGCTTGGAATGGTAAAGAAGGGGAAAGGCAAGGCCGAAACGCCTCCCGTTGACCCGCCCAAGACCAAAGATGCCGGAACCAAGGGAAAGAAGGGCTTGAAAGCCGGCCAGGCGCCGCCGGCTGAGGTGTTGCCGCCTCCAGCGCCTCCCAAGCCTACCGTCAAGCAACTCATCGGCGGCTCCTCGTGGACGGGGAAGCTGCCCGTCAATCTACTCAGCGAGTACTGCCAGAAGCAGAAATGGGACAGGCCGGAGTACGACACCCGGAAGACGCCAGATGGCTTCTCCGTTTGGGTCACGTTGAGCGCCAAGGACACCAAGACACAGCAAACCGTCAAGCTCGACCCCTTCAAGATACCTGCAAGCCACAAGCACCTCCTCTTGCGTGAAACCGCCATCGAGGCCAAGCATGCTGCTGCGACGTATGCCCTGTTCCGGGTGTGCAGTATGCAGAACAAGCATACCGTTCTGCCGCCCGATCACAAGTCCTTGTGGAAGGATTTTCAAAGTCTCAAACAGCAGGATGTCAAGGATGGCAAGGCTTGGATGTACGACGCAGACCCCTTCAAGACCATCTTGGAGCGGCAAGAGTCCAAGGCGGCCGCCGAGAAGAAACGCAGAGAGCTGGAGGAGACCAAGGCCAAAGCCAAGGAGATGCCTGGCGCTGCTGGACTCGTGCTCATGAATAAGGCGGGCGACGGCTCCGGACGCTCCAACATGATGAGGGGATGGACCGAAGCGCCCAAGGTCGAGATGGGAAGACAGACAAGGGTTCAGCTCGAAGCTCTGCTGCGCAATGGTGTGTCGTGGAACCCCCACGGAGTTTCCATGCCGCCTGCTCAAAAGGACGCGGTTGTGGCGGAACTGAGCAAGCTCGGCTTCCGGCGAAGCCACGTCTTGGAGGCAGTAGAGTATTGCAAGGATCGTGAGGAGACCCTCGAATGGCTCTTGATCCACGTTCCCGAAGACGACGTCCCTCGCTGGGCACTCCCCGAGAGTTATGCGGCCGGCGTCACCATAGGCGCAACCGACTTGAGGCGAGAAGGCGCCATCAAGCGTCTTGCGCAGACAGGCTACTCGATTGAATTGTGCACGCACACCCTCGATAAATGCAAAGGCGACGAGGACAAGGCTGCCGCAATGCTGCAAGACATTCTCTTGTCCAGCACCACGGCGGCGGCGGCGGCTGCTGCTGCTGCTGCTACAGCAGCCGATGATCAAGTGGACGACTTTCTGGATATGGGGTCTCCCGAGGAGCAATGGGATGACGAAGTGGGAAGCCTGGAATCTATTCATGGTGAAAACTTTGTACGCGAGGGGACAAGCATGGTGCGAATCCGGCTCGAGAACGTCACCAACGGGCAGCAAGGCACCGTAGAGACATTCTTGCAGATCCGCAAGGCGCCTAGCTACCCCAGACATCTCATCCTCGCGATTGTGGCCCCCCTGCCATCGTACATCAAGCTCAGCATTGTGAGGCAGGCACTAGGCTACATCGAAGAGTCTCTGCGGGACGAACCGATGAAGATGTTTCTGGTTATGGACTGGATACAAAACAATATCAACGGCATCATCGAGAACCCCGGCAAGCTTGTTGATATCTCTGCTGTTTCATCGGCGGCCGCAGAGACGGAGCCCAGGTCTATTCTAGGACACAAGAGAAGGAGACCGGCGCCAGGCAAGGCCATCAAGTGGGTAGCCGACCCGCGGAGCAAGGAAGACTGGCTCCGGCGGCAGAACAGTCCGGCCCAGAAAGAAATGCTGTCGAAGCGTCAGAGGCTACCTGCTTGGGGAGTGCGTGAAGATATCATCCAAGTCGTGGAGGACAATAACGTAACCATCATCAGTGGTGAGACGGGGTCCGGAAAATCCACACAGTCAATGCAGTTCATCCTAGACGACTTGTACAGCAGAGGACACGGTGGTTGCGCGAACATCATCGTCACGCAGCCCCGTCGAATTTCGGCTTTGGGTCTGGCCGATCGAGTGGCCGACGAGCGATGCTCACGAGTTGGCGAAGAGGTCGGATACATAATCAGGGGCGAATCTCGCCGGTCCAAGGACACGAGGATAACGTTTGTCACCACCGGTGTTCTACTCAGGCGTCTGCAGACGTCTGGAGGTCGGGTGGAGGACGTTGTGGCGTCGCTTGCGGACGTCAGCCACGTTGTCATCGACGAGGTTCACGAGCGGAGTCTCGACACTGACTTTTTACTGAACCTGCTACGGGAGGTGTTGAAGGCGAATAAACACATGCTGAAGCTGATATTGATGTCGGCGACTCTGGATGCGGCAACGTTCAAACACTACTTTGCGTCAGAAGGACTCTCCGTGGGCACTGTCGAGATTGCCGGGCGAACCTTTCCGGTCGAGGAATTTTACCTGGACGACGTGATTCGGATGACGGGCTTCAATTCAGAGAAGACGGGCTCCGAGTTCATCACCGACGAGGATATGGGCAAGATTATCCAGAAACTTGGTTCCCGGCTAAACTACAACCTGCTCCTCGAAGCGGTCAAGGCAATTGACTTTGAGCTCGGCTATGAGAAGAAGACTGGGGGAATTTTAATATTCCTTCCTGGCGTGGGCGAAATCAACCAAGCCTGCAGGTATCTACGGTCGATAAGCTCGCTTCACGTGCTCCCGTTGCATGCGTCTCTAGAGACGCGGGAGCAAAAGAAAGTCTTTGCCAGTGCTCCCTCTGGCAAGCGCAAAGTAGTGGTGGCAACAAACGTGGCAGAAACTTCCATCACAATCGACGATATCGTAGCCGTCATCGACAGTGGTAAAGTGAAGGAGACGAGCTTCGATCCTCAGAACAATATGCGCAAGCTAGAAGAGACCTGGGCGTCTCGGGCGGCATGCAAGCAACGGCGTGGACGCGCCGGTCGTGTGCAAGAGGGCAGGTGCTACAAGCTCTTCACAGAGAAGCTGGAGCAGCAGATGGCAGAACGGCCGGAACCTGAGATTCGCCGAGTGCCTCTAGAACAGCTTTGCCTGTCCGTCCGGGCGATGGGTATCAGGGATGTCGGATGGTTTCTGGGGAGGTCTCCCACGGCGCCTGCTGCACCCGCTATAGAAGGCGCCATGAAGCTGCTGCGACGGATGGGCGCTCTGGACGGGGAGGAGTTGACGGCCATGGGTCAACAGCTGGCCATGCTACCGGCAGACCTGCGATGCGGAAAGCTCATGGTTTTCGGCGCAATCTTTGGCTGCTTGGACGACTGCGTTTCCATGGCGGCCATACTGAGCACCAAGAGCCCCTTCATTTCTCCGCAGGAGAGGCGCGAGGAGGCCAAGGCGGCAAGAATGGCCTTTAGCGACGGACACGGCGACTTGTTAACCGACCTGCAAGCCTTCCGGCACTGGAGCTCCATGATGGACGACTACATCCCCCAGCGCCAGGTGCGCTCCTTTTGCGACGAGAACTTCATGTCCTTCCAGACACTTTCAGACATTGCCAACACGCGAACGCAGTACTACTCGGCGCTGGCGGAGATGGGCATCGTGGCGCCATCCGAGGCCGCGCGTGAGACGCACGCCTCGGGGCCGGGGAACACGCAGCTGCTGCGAGCGTTGGTGGCTGCGGCGTTCACGCCGCAGATTGCTAGGATACAGTACCCGGACAAGAAGTTTGCCAGCTCCATGTCGGGCGCGGTCGAGTTGGACCCGGAGGCGCGTCTGATCAAGTTCTTCAACCAGGACAACGGGCGGGTGTTTGTGCATCCGGGCAGCACGCTGTTTGGGAGCCAGGGCTTCACCGGCAATGCTACGTACATGTCGTACTTTAGTATCATCTCGACGAGTAAAGTGTTCATCCGCGATCTGACCCGTAAGTGGCACACGCCCCTGCTTGCTTTTCACACCCACCTCGACGGGCACAGACTGACTGACATGTGCAACAGCATTCAACGCATACACTCTGCTCCTATTCTCGGGGCCCATCGAGCTGGACACGCTGGGCCGCGGGCTGCTCGTAGACGGATGGCTCAAGCTGCGCGGTTGGGCACGCATCGGTGTGCTGGTGGCCAGGCTGCGAGGTATGGTGGACGACCTCATTGCGAAGAAGGTGGAGAATCCCGGGCTGGACGTGGAGGGGGATGAGGTGATTAAGCTGGTGACGAAGCTGATAGAGCTGGACGGGATGGATGCTTAGACGGGGTGGTAGAAATAGAGGGGAGCAAAAGTTGACTTTAAGGGACTCGATGGTGAAAAATGCCCGGGGTTGGTTCGGGCCGCGATGCTATGTCGAAACCTTAGCAATGGGAATCCCAATTCTGCAAACAATGGCATGAGCCACTGCCTTTCTCAACTACCAACTGACATAGAAGCGCAATGGCCATCGTGGCCGCCTACTGATGACCCAAAGGCCTTGGGAGGAGGAGACGACGTGACAGGTACGAGGCGTGTGTATGATGTCGTCGGCGGGTCCCATCAACAACTACACACCTCCAACCACCACCAACACCAGAACATCGTGCACGCCATGGCGCACGCCACGGATGCCGAGGTCGAAGAAGCCCTCACCGCCGAAGAGCTCGCGCAGGCCGCCGAGCCTTCTGCCAGAAACGCCTGTTGGTACCCTCTCACGCACCCTCGCCCAAGTACGGAGCCGTCGTAGCCACTCACTCACTCACACACCACCGCAGTCGCAGAGCTCATGGCCCCGAAGCCAAAGCAGCGCCCTGCGCCTGCGTCCGCCCACCAGGCAGCCGGGCGGAGCGCGTACGCCGGCCGCATGGGCCTGGGCGAGTACCTGCCGAGGCCCGAAACCTTCCCGTCCTCGGTGGTGCTCTACCACGACGACGACTTCGTCGCCATCCGCGACAAGTTCCCCAAGGCCACCATCCACACCCTCCTGCTGCCGCGGTCCCGCGCCCACAACCTGCAGCACCCCTTCGACGCGCTGGACNTCGGCGAGGACGGCGCGCTGCCGCCCGGCCGCGACTGGGAGGCCGATGTGGTCTGCGGGGTGCACGCCGTGCCGAGCATGAGCCACCTGCACGTGCATGTGCTGTCGCGGGACATGCACTCGCCGGCCATGCGCCACCGCAAGCACTACAACTCCTTTGTCACGCCCTTCCTCGTCGACCTCGCCGATTTCCCGCTGAGCGCCGACGACCCGCGCCGCGACACCAGGACCCACGGCTACCTGCGGCGGGATCTCAAGTGCTGGCGCTGCGGCAGGAACTTTGGCAACCAGTTCCAGCGGCTCAAGGAACACCTCGAGGAAGAGTTTCACGCGTGGAAGAAGCAGTAAAGGGAGCAGCTTTTGATCCCAGTCCTATTGGGAGAGAATATGTCTCCAATCATGGTTCCGACACCAGCCCTGCACGATGCTCTACCGAATATTGTACATGCATGATCCGTTGCCTAGAATCCTTTTGACCACAAGATACATGTACCGTGAGAAAGAGGACAGGGGCCCGTTTGTCCTACCCGTCCAAAATAACAGAAACAAAAGAGATAGGAAACCAATTCATAACCGCATGCCCGTCACACAGTGTGGAGAAAAGCTCATCGCCGTCGATCCACGTCACCCCCGAGGTCCGGTCGAATCACCCGGAGTTGCTGGCCCAAGTCTCAATTCTCGTCATCATCGTCTTCATCCATCTCCTGCAGCACAGTATCAGCGAAAAATGCCCTTGAGCTTGGATATCCATGGTGATTGACCGACCTCGTCATCATCGCCCGCCGCGCGACCTATGGTCACCACTTTATCATCGTCGGTCGCTGCTGCATGTCTGAGCATGCGTTCCAACAAAGGAAGGTATTGCACAGAAAAAGGACCATCGTCAAGACTCACCGGCGTCGCCGTCAGCATCGGCTTCGGCATCAACATCCTCGGCGGCATCCTCAACGTCGTCGTCGTTCTCCTCCGGCTCGGACTCCACCGCGGCCTTCTTGCCTTTGCCACCCCTGGCTGGGGCCTTGCTCTTTGGAGTAGTGGCGGCGGTGGCGGCGGCGGCGGCGGCGGTTGCCGACTTGGGAGGACGACCGCGCCCGCGACGGCTGCCATCAGGGTTCAGAACGGGGGGCTTCTTTGCGGCGGCGGCCGTCTTCTTGCCACTGCCCTTGGGACGGCCGCGGGGACGACCCGTGGGAACGTAGACTGGCTTGGGCTTGGGAGGGGCATCGCCCTTGGGACGGCCGCGGCGGCCAGTTGTTGTCTTCTGAACGCCACCATCGCCAGCCGGTCTGCCGCGACCGCGCGGGGTGCCCTCCGACTTCTCCGCAGCTGCGTCTTCCTTTGTGCGTGCCATTGGTGCTCTGATATCGGGTGGGAGGAGGTAGGAAGGAAACGCCCGGTGCGCGAGTTGCAGGCGGAACGGGTGAGCGGAAGGATGATGCGCCCAAACAGTGGGCACGGGAGCGATTGAAAACAGCAAACTGCCCTCAAGTAGGAACAGTGACGAGCAGAGATAAAGTCGCCTTGTGAGTAGCCCCTACTAATCCTAACACGGCTGTAGGCAGGAAGTTGTGTGATGGAGGAGGGAAAGGCTGGGCTGTGTGGAGACGCGTTGTCGCGTTTTAAGAGGAAGGAGTGATGAGGCGTTGTTGGTGCGCAAGGCAGTCGCAACTCGCAGAGCGACGTAAAATTCCGCCAAAAATGCAGCTGCGAGCAGCTTAGCGCCATGACTAATCAATTGGGCACCTCCTTTTCCCCTCCAATTTTCTCAGATGTTTACCGTCTTCTATCCGATGTGCTGATTTTAGTATGGATTATTTTCTTCTTCCCATCACGGGCTGCTCATCGCATCGCATCATGATTGATTGTGGGGGTACGTACCGTATTACTTAGCGCCGCTCGGCCGTTCCACTGCTCCCGTCTGCTCCATGGTCGCGCCAGCCGGTGGAGAGGCACGTGACTGCCAGCACATCCTGGGCTGAAATTCGCCCATCGAGACAGGATTAGCTCGGTACCTTTGATCAGGTGGCTCGTCTGCAGTGAGTGCAAGTACCGCATAACACGCGGTGCAGCTATCATCCCTGTGCGCATTCCCAGCAAGCGCTGGGCTGTTGTTTCCCGGCAACGTCATGACGCAAAGTAAACAAACCACCGAGGAAGGAGCATTCGCTTATCACTGATAAAGTCGGGAAATTGGACGACAAATGTAGCACATTCTTCGCCAACGACTTCACGACATCAATGAGACACTGGATTTCATGATGGCTATGGACTCCCGACTGTCTCCCGCCCTTTCTGCTGCTGATGCACGTTCCATGCGATCCTCCATGCCCTCAGTGCACTCGGCACACCTCTCACACTCTTCTGCCTCGACGCCTTCGCTACGATCTCGAGATGGGTCTGCGCCTGTCCTCTCCAAGATGAACGGGGGAGGCAATGTCAAGGTCGTGGTCCGTGTGCGGGCCTTTTTGCAGCGAGGTTTGTCCTTTACCTCTCAACCAGCAGCGTGTGCCTCCCAGAATCGCTAACCGGCTGACCTCTTCTCCTTCCCAGAGCTCGCAAAGCAAGCACGATGTCTCATAGACATGGACCCCATCACACAAGTCACTACCCTTTCACCACCAGAAGACGAAGAGCAGGCTCAACGAGCGATCAAGGCGCGAAAGGTGATTGACGACAAGCAATTCACCTTCGACAATTCCTTTTGGAGCCACGACACCAACGACAAGCATTACGCCACCCAGGAAGACGTCTACAACAGCCTTGGCGAGGAGTTTCTAGATCACAACTTCGAGGGATACCACACGTGCATCTTCGCATATGGCCA
The DNA here is from genome assembly GCA_001021365.1 of Stachybotrys chartarum. Classification (NCBI taxonomy): domain Eukaryota; kingdom Fungi; phylum Ascomycota; class Sordariomycetes; order Hypocreales; family Stachybotryaceae; genus Stachybotrys; species Stachybotrys chartarum. The sequence continues at coordinate 2,446,481 of LDEE01000002.1, read as the reverse complement.
GACTGGTTCCGGCAAGAGTTACACAATGATGGGCACCCCTGACCAGCCTGGCTTGATCCCCCGAACCTGTGAAGACTTGTTCGAACGTATAGCCGCCGCTCAAAGTGAGAACGCCAATATTGCTTACAACGTTCGGGTCTCCTATTTTGAGGTATACAACGAGCATGTACGGGATTTGCTGGTGCCCTTTATTCCCAGCAAATCGCCCAACTACCTCAAAATTCGCGAGTCGCCGACCGAAGGACCATATGTCAAGGATCTTACCGAGGTACCTGTTCGCAACATTTCAGAAATTCTACGATACATGAAAATGGGCGATTCGTCGCGTACCGTGGCAAGCACCAAGATGAATGATACAAGTAGTCGAAGTCATGCGGTTTTCACCATCATGCTCAAACAAATCCATCACGACATGGAGACAGACGAGACGACTGAACGCAGCTCGAGAATACGTCTAGTGGATCTTGCCGGCAGCGAGAGGGCCAAGGCTACAGAGGCGACGGGTGCACGTCTGCGCGAAGGCAGCAACATCAACAAGTCTCTCACTACCCTCGGCCGTGTCATTGCCGCTCTTGCCGATCCTAAACAGTTCCGGTCAGGCAAACGAAAGGATGTTGTGCCCTACCGAGACTCCATATTGACGTGGCTGCTCAAGGATTCCCTGGGCGGCAACAGCAAAACAGCCATGATTGCATGCATTGCTCCTTCCGATTACGAGGAAACTCTGTCCACTCTACGATATGCGGACCAAGCTAAGCGAATCCGGACCAGGGCTGTGGTCAACCAGGATCACATGTCCACGGCGGAGCGAGATGCACAGATTGCCGCCATGGCCGAAGAGATCCGCACGTTGCAGCTTTCAGTCTCAGACTCAAGGCAACGCGAGAAGAACGCCAAGGAAGCTGAAGAGAAGCTCGAGGAATACCAGAATCGGGTGGCCGTCATGCAGCGCATGATGGAGGAACGCAGCATGGTGGCCGAGAACAAGATCAAGAAGCTACAGACGGAGAACGAAGCACTCAAGCTACATCTAAAGCTTGCCATTGACAGTCTCAAGAACCCGATCCCGCCGGTCAGCGTTAGACCGTCGCCGGAGACTGCTGAGGTTAAGGGCGAGGACAAGGGCCAGAATGGAGCCCAGGATGAAGCCAAGGACAAAGAGAACATAGATTACGAGTCGGATGATAGCGGGGACTACGACTCAGAGAGCACGGCGTATGAGGACGGCGAGGATCTGCAGGACGAGATGCGACGCTACCTACAGGACGTCGGCAACTTGCGGAAGCTCATTGGGGGAGACTTGACACGCTTCAAGGACGAGGCCAGCGCGCGGATGCCGCTGGGGGCAAGGGAGAATGTGTAGGCAGGGATACCAAAGAGGCATTAACGAACAAACTTTGTCATTACCAGCATTTGCAGCGTTACAGCATACTTAATTTGTCAATTCAACAATAGTCAGGGGTGCTTGTCTCAAAACACTGGGCGCCCGCCGGTGCCTGACGAGGTTTTGTCGTGGCTGAAGGTGCAACACGCTAGATATCCCTGTAGTAGTTCGTTGAGCATGGCATGATCTTGGCGGTGACATGTGCAAGAGAATTACTATGTGACCAAGCTCGGAGTGACGAGAGGTCCTTGGCAGTCATGAGCATGGCCTGAATCTAGACGATGAACCCGGAAATCTGCGAACGCGATAGCAGCACCTCCTGCTATAGGAGGTCAGAATAAGGTAGCCTAGGAGTTTCCGCCAAGCGAAAGGTTACATTTGAGACAGCTGGTAACATGGCAATCCGGGGCGGCACGTGGAGTTTCGGCGCGTCTTGAGCAAGACTATCCCGGGCATATGCTAGATGGACTGGGCTCAAACATGCACCAGACAATGATTCATGACAAGGCTTAAAATTCAACTGCCTTGTCATTGATGTTCAAGAAATGCATACTGCCTGCTATAATGTGGTCCACCATACCCGTTGCTTCACTTCTGCATCACACCGGCTTGACGGGCCGCGGCGGCGCGGCGTATTTCTCTGTCGCGGCGAACTCGCTCGCTGATTGGAACCCCGTTTCGCGTTAAGACTATATGCGTGCGGCTCGCTTCTCTCCTGCGGCGGATTCGGTCGCTTATGGGAACGCCGTTCCTCGTCAGGACGATGCTGTGGATCTTGGGATATCTTCTGACGTATGGCTCTGGTGCCGGGCCCGCTGGGGGCTGGACGGAGGCAAAATCGGTCGGGGTTGTGGCCCGGGTGGCTGAGCCCTTGACGCTTAGGGTTCGGATGCTGGATGTGGGAGACGAGGTTCGGCTGGGGGATACTGTCCGACTGATATACGTGTCTCGGGTGGATGACGAGTCATCGCTGCCGGTGGAAGAAGATGTGGTGGACGAGGCCCGAGTGACGGGAGAAGTCTGAGCAGTGACCATGTTTCGAGAATAAAAGGGCTGCCCGGTATGGCTTGCCGTAGTAGTTGCTTTGTGTTTTGAGATGCTCCTGTATGTATGGAGGATCTGAGTTGTGGTATAGATACAAACTCGAGTAGCCGTATAGCCAGGCTTGTCGTAGAGCAGTAATAGCAGGATATCCACTGCTGTGTTTCGCTGTCTCCGTATATGGAGAGACCGCGGGTGTATGGTACACGACTTAAGAGCCGGCGTGTAAAGAATGTGTCGAGAGTAGAAGTACTGCTACGTCCTTGATACTTCTCTACGTATGATGACAGAGAATACAGAGTGTGAGTCTTGAGAGAATGTTGTATGGACAGACGTCTCTTAGCAGAGTAAAAGAGCTGGTACCAAGACCATACAGGCAGAGAGCTATGGACTGGAAAGAGCGAAATGACAGAGGAGTTATACCAAGAAGGCGGCATTATATAGACAGGTTCCCGTAGGAAAATTCACATCGAGCACATGGTACAGCGTCATTAGCTTTCTGAAAGGAAAGGCAAAAGTATGCCAACAAATGAAGAATAAACTCTTTTCCACGATACTGGGTAGTCATGAAGGCTTGTAAGAGATTCTATGGCGAAAACTAGTATTGACTTCCTGGTTATGCCCCCACAAGTCGAGAACCTTCGTTCGTAAAGAACCTAGGTGGAAAACACCGTGCTTGGTTGGCGTCTGCTTCTAATGAAGAAGCAATGCCAGATAGGCAGTCCCTTTTTCGAAGTAGCGGCAGCAGCCACCAAGCTATGCGGCCATGGCCCTCCACTAGATAGGGAAGGCAGCACATGCCGTGTCATTGGCGGCACCTGGCTCGTGGTGGCACACAACGAGCCTCTATGGCAGAGGCATTAATAGTAGTAGAATCTGGGAAAGCACGTGAGCATACAATCTTGGGGAGAAGCTCAAGTGGTCGGTGAATCACCCAGCGAAAAGCATACCTACCTACCTTGTAAAGCAGAGTTTTGAAGAGAGGCAGGGCCTTGTGGTTAGGTTTAAGCACTCACCTTAGCACTCTCTCCCTGTTGGTTTGCGGGTTTTCTGAACGGGCAGGAATCTTTGAGTTTATGATCACAAGTTCTAGGGGTTAACAGACTGAGATGGATACAAGTTGAAGTCTAATAGAGGATACTGAACCTGCACTTATTCGAAGTTATTCATGTCGGCTCATATGCAGCCTGTACAGACGACACTTTTATCGAGCCAGTCCCGGCCTGATCAATGGCTCAAAGGTGCCGGCATATGGCACATGTCGTTCAACAAAAGATGCGTTCAGGCTCACATTCCGGGTCGCAGACATGACTAGCTAATCGAAATCAAAAACAGCAGTATCAGCAAGGGAGGTGGAAGGAGAACATTCCCCTAGAGGCTTCTCATTATCCGGTAGCAGTAGGAGCTCGAAATTCAAAGAATGCATAGGAGACATTGTGCCGGACCGAGCAAATACCTACCCACGTCACTCGCTATCAAGTTGAAATTACAAAGCGACGTTCTCATCCAAGGTTTCAAACTATTAAGTCGTTCTTGCATCGACAAAAGATGACGTTCACTCGTGAGCAGGCTACACAATTCATTGTTGAATAGTCACCGTCGACGGCCAAAGCAAAAGACGGTCTACTCTTCTCCCCCGTTACCGAGACATTTGCTCTGGACGGTAAAAACGAAAAACCCTCGGCTTGAATCCCAACTCGACGTTTCAGCCTACGGAGGCCTTGGTCCTTTTGAAAATCAAATCAAAGAGTGGGGCGACATCGAAAGAGCTGCTTCAGTCAGACATCAGCCCAATCGTGTTTGATACGTTGGAACTGGCGGGGTTTTGTCTTGTTGTAGATACGCCGGAGAGACTTGATGGTGCTCCTGGGATGGATCTTGGCTCCGCGTTGAAGCCGTGGTTCAAAATGCTTTCCGGGTTTGCGACGGCCCGTGAATTTTGTTGACCGGGAGCTCCTTCTGTCCAAAACGGAGCTCTGGTATCTTCAAATCCTCAAGGCAGCTCAGTCCGTCCAACATCTCGACTTGTGAGGCAGTCCTCCACCGCAAGCAGCTATTGGGGTTGTCGGGTTCTGGTAGCGTTTCAAGTTGGCCAACCCGGCACGTTTCAAGTGTCCCCGCAAGGCCGGGGAGCACCGGCAGTGATGAGACAGGAAAGCGGACGGGAAACAGGCCGCAGGCCTAATCGGTGGCTGGGCGTGAAGCAGGAACCACAAAGAGGGCCTGGAGGGTAAAACTGAATGCCATGCCATGCTGTCGGGCGTGAAGAGGCGGTGACCATATCAAGGAGCCTATATTATAGCCGCAATATGACTTGCCCAATGCCGTGCTGTAGCTGCAGGCAGGGCTCATTTGTTGCCCGAATCGCGATGGAGGGCGTTTTTCGGCTGAGAATGTCTCAGCTCAGGCATCCATTGCTGACGCCTGGTCCGACATGTAGTGCGGCACGTGGCAGCCCGCAAGCCACAGCCTGGCAACAGCAATCGCCATCATCGCCCAGTCCTGGACGTATCCCGCGGCCGGCCAAGGGCGCAGACAAAGCGGCGCTGCAAAGAAGACAAGTTCCAGGTGCCAAGCGACAGCAATTGCCGCTGCCCGTCGATGATCATCCCCTATCGCATCCTAGCAGCCAAAGAAACCCCTGCTCTAGGCGGGAGACACCCGGCCTCGCCCCCGTAGCCGCTACCTCGGCCGCTGGTGCGAGGCCCCGCGTGCACCAAAGTACCGGTGTNCCCCTCCCACTTTCACGACCGTTTCCCCATCCGAAAATAAACCAGGCCAGAACGGGGCTGCCCGCCAAGGCTGGGACAGCTCGTGGTACCCTGATCCAAGTACAACCTTGTTGTCCAGCCTCTTGCCAGCCAGGCTGTTTCAGCATCCTTTCCGACTACCTTGCTCTCCTTCTTCAACTCGCCCCCGTCGACAAACAGTCGTTCGCTTCCTCGCCGGACCTCTCCCACCTCATTCCCAACTGCCGAATCCGCCGACGAGATCAACAACAAAGCCATGGCAGAGAGACCCCAGCTCTTCACCCGTGGCCTGGCCGGCCCGGCCCCAGGCTCCGAGCTCAACTCGCCCGCAGAGCAGCGCGGCGATGCCACCCGCGCCTTTCTCAAGACGATGAGGCCCATGCCTACGCAGCACTACTGGACTGTCTACTTCGACAGGTGCGTCTGCTTCTACGATACCTCCAGCCCGGTGGCTTGCCCCTCTGTCACCAGAGTCAACACT